>JAYMTH010000593.1:0-19545 GCA_036897465.1 Pelargonium australe
GGTACCAAATTGGGTTTCAGCCCAAAGTTTAGGTACCTCTAGTGCCTTTAACCCTAATATATTTCATGAGTTACTTTACTGTCAAAGAAAAAATGTTTCTTATAGCTTACTTCAATCTTAATTATCAACTTCGATGTATAGTGTTTATGATCTTTTATCATTCCTGTTTTGATGTGTTTCATGTTGTCGTTTTGACTTTATGCAGCTTGTAAAAAATATCCATGACATGATGGTGAGCAAGATGTACAAATTGTAAGCTGCTTTCTTGACGGGACATTATCTATCTCTTAGAAATTGTGTCCTTTCTTTCTTTTTTCTTTTTCTTCGTTGGAGGGGAAGTTGTGAATTGTTATAATGCTACTCAGCCTTGAAATCTTGATTTCTAAAATGCTGTCTGCATCTAGTCCTATGCGCAGGGAAAATGGATCTTTTTCAGCCAGTGACATGATGGAGCATATAATACTGGAAAAGAACGGGGAAACTAAGAATTTTTTCCCTGGGGAAGTTTCCAATGATCGAATCACAGCCCTTCAGGTTTGCTATGACACTATTCTGTCTTTCACTTGAATCATAACTCAACTCATAATATTTTACACTGTTCACATGACGTCATCACATACAGGAAGCTTACTGGAGTATGGCATCTGCCCTCTCAGAAGCTGATGGAATCGACTATACCGATCCTGAAGAGGTCTGAATCAAATATCATTTTTTTTTTTTTCTGAGGAATTCAATCATGCTGCTGATTTTCACTATTTTTCATTAACTATTTGAGCAGCTTGAGTTGTTGGTAGCAACTCTTATTGATCTTGATGCGATGGATGGAAAAAGTAGTGTATCTCTATTAGCAGAGTGTTCAAGTTCTCCAGATGTCGATACTAGGTAAGTTATTTGATTGAGCATTTACGTTGGAATATCGCAACATAGACAAGTTACCTAAACGCCCTCCATGTTCTACAAATGTTGATCAATTCTAGTATTTACTCTAGAATAATGCAGGTAGATAGATTAGAGGGACTCTGGTATTATAGGTTAACTGAGTATATAAGAGATGCTCACATGGGAACCTTTTAGTTTTTAGTAGTAAGTTTTATCTTTCCAAATAAGTATTTTTTTCTTTTATCAATATTTACTCGGTTTATGGGTTTATTTGTATAGAAAAGCATTAGCCAATGCATTGGCAACAGCCCCATCCATGTGGACTCTTGGTAATGCAGGCATGGGAGCATTGCAGGTACCCTTTTTCTCTCAGTTCAAATGTACGTTAAAATTAATGAAAACTGTTGTATGTTTGATGCCAGCAAGTAATGTTTGCGGTTCTCATTGCAGAGACTTGCAGAAGATAGCAACCCAGCAATAGCTGCTGCAGCATCCAATGCCATATATGAACTGAAAAAACAATGGGAAATTGAAGAAGGAGATAGCTGGAGATTTACAACGGATTTGAATCCCATGGAAGATTTGGATTGCCAAGATCATGCTGATGATGCAGGTACAAACTGAAGTGTTCAAAACAATTATACTGTAGATATATCGAAGATACTTGGGACACAAAAAATGAAGATCTTATTAGGTGTAGAATAAAGTTCGCTGATAACTACAAGTGAGGAACGGCCACGGCTCCCGCCATTGTGCGGTTTGGGGAGGGTTATTTGTGTATGCAGTGTTCCCCTGCCTTCCTTGACTTGAACCCACGACCTCAAGGTCACAAGGCAACAATTGTACCTTAGCTCCAAGGCACTTAAAGTGACGAGCACTGATGTAAACGGAAAGATGTTCTAATTTAGTTTTCGTCATTAATTTTACTATTACAAATTTATCATGCTACAGTGTTTAATCTGTATCACTACATTCTGTTCCCAACAACCTCCGCCCCCCACACACACCCAAGAGGGTGAGTTCTTGATTGTTTCAAGGCTTAAAATCCTGAATTATGTCTGATTGATGCTCTGTGGGGAAGACATGGGACCACATATCAACTGAGATTGATGATAGCATTTCTTTTTCCTGTTCTCTCTATCATAGCTGATATGTTAAATATGAAACTAAATCTGTGCACATGGCAATGCTTTGAGGTTAAACATTGCTACATTGGATTAGTGTGTAGGCATGTTCTTTTACAGATGATATCTGCCAAAACTACCTTCTCTATTGTGTTTAATGCTTGTGTGGAGATGATATGTCACCATGAATGTGGATATAGAGGTACCTTCTAAGTTTTAAAATATATGCTGCAAATTTAGTTTAGACCCATCAATATATAGGGTCAGCTGAGCTTGCATAGCAAATGCAATGTTTAATTGTGCCAACAAAATGGTCTGTTTTTTTATCTGTCACTGAAAGATCTTTGAAAAGCAAAGGCTTCTCTCAAAACTTGAATTTGGACTTGAAGTTTGTAGAGTTTGTTCATTTGTAAGCTCTAGTTTGATTCTTTGAAGAGCAAATACTGATTTCAAGGTCATTAGACAGCAAATTTATTGTATTGTTCTGAAAAGTGGAATTGATTCTCTCAAATCCAGGAATGAGCTTTTTGAAAAGCCAAAGAAAGGTGAGACACAAATAAAGGCAAAGTAGAGAGACCTTAATTTGATCCCACCAACATTATCATCTGCAACTATAATTGAGACAAAGGCTCTCTGGTCCCCTAATTTGATCCACCCCACCTTCATTACTTTACTTTTGATACCTGTGTTTCATCATTCCATGCCTTTCACTTTAATTTCTTTTCTTTTCTTTAATAATTAAGATCCCAAGTTTTCTGTCACAAATTTACCATCAACCCACCTAAGTAATCACAATGTTCTGACCAAACGTGATGGTTAAAAAAGACAAGGGTAGTTAAGTTCCAAACGTGCATAGATAGTTCGGAGCAGTGATCCGCAATTTCTCCTACTTTGTTTGGGCACACAGATAAAACACACAAATAAACATAAATCATCAATTTTCAAGTGATAAATCATATGTTTCTCATTCTAGAGTTAATTACAGAGAAAGCAAAGCATGTGATGTGGGTCACAATTATTATTAACTTTGTTTCTTTATTTAGCAATTTCAAAAGCTCAACTGTGTGGAACACAGTGTGGACTTGAGAGCCTCTCCATTGCAAGTGCCAGTGGGCCATCACCTGAGCATGCTCTCTCTGCACCAAACTCATCATCTCTTTCTCTGGACAGCAATTATTTTCACTATCATGCTCATCACCTCATGCTATGCATGTTTGCTTCTGTTGTAGATTGATCATACCAGTAAACAACAAGAGCAAGAACACAAAGAAACAGACATGGCTGCAAACAAGTTTGCAACCATGTTGCACAGAAACTCCCACAAAATCATAGCAATTCTAGTCTATGCACTTCTTGAATGGACTCTCATCATTCTCCTCCTCCTCAACTCTCTCTTCTCTTACCTCATCTCCAAGTTTGCCTCTTACTTTGGCCTCAAGCCACCATGCTTGTGGTGCTCCAGAGTTGATCACATCTTGGAGCCAAACCAGGACACACATGCCAGCTACAGAGATCTTGTTTGTGAGACTCATGCCACTGAGATTTCCAGATTGGCCTACTGCTCCACCCACCAGAGACTGGCACAACTGGACAATATGTGTGAGGATTGCTTGGCTTCTCAGCCACATCACACCCACAGACCATCCGTTGGGTTCGCGCCGAGGATTGGTTTCTTTTCTTGGATCAGCCAGGACAGTGTTGAAAATGGTGACAGCATTTCAAGATGCTCTTGCTGCAATGAGACCTTCAGGAGCTCCACAGAAACATACCCTCCTTGTTTGCTGCTAAAGTCCTTTTCTTGGGATGGTTTAAGCTATGAGAAGAAAGGAACTATGATGATAATGGAGGCCATGGATGGTGAGAGCAATGAGGAACCAAGAAAAGCTGCTACAACTTGTAAAGAAGATGATCATGAGAGGATAGTAGCAGTTGAACATGATCAGATACTTTCTGATGTCGAGAGCTTTAGTTTCAGAGAAGGGGCAGAAGATTGTTCGAGATCTTCGCAGAGCGATGACAAGGAGGCAAATGAAGATGAAAAGGCAAGTGTTCTTGAGATTTCAAAATTTTCCCACCAATCTTCTGGTAGTACCTTGCAATGCAGCTTTAGAGAAGACTATTCATTTGAAATCATCCATATGTATTCTGATCAAAACTACATCAGTTGTGACTCGAATCGCTTATTCCCTGTGGAATTGATTGATTCTTCTACTAATGCAAGCCAAAGATCATGCACCTCAGAGAAGGGAAATCTTGGGGATCATGAGTGCCAACATGAAACCTTTGATGTTGAGCCAGAAATTGAAGAAGAAAATGATGTCTCCAGAGAGGCAGCTCAAGTTCTATCATTTGGTGGCAGTGATGTCAATGCAAAGCTCACTAAAGAACCAAGTGATCCACCAGGTACTACAACTCTTTTTAGCATGAAACCCTAAACTTAAACTGTTTCTGTTTCCTTCCTTTCAAAAATGTTTCCTTGTACTCATTCTGTGCTCAATCTTCATTTTTTTGGTTGAAACCAGCAACACAAGAAATAGATGACCTCAATGTCCCTGATGATCATACCAAATCTGTATACTTTGCAAGTGATGAAGTGAATGATCTTGAAGAGACTAAGCTGCAACCTGAAGAACCAGCTCCTTCTTTGCCAAGCTCACAACCACAAGAAGAACCATCTTCCATGAATGGCACTGAAAATTGTGCTGAGCATTTTGATTCCCACGAAGCATTCATCGATGCAAATACATTTAGTAAGTGTTATTATATGCATATCAAGTACTTAATACATATTTGAGGAAACAAGGTATATATGATGCTGATGCTTGTTTGGTTTTGCCAGGCCAAAAGCATACAAGTGAAACTGGGATGCCAGAAATTACCACTTTATCTGAGAAGAGCCAAGAAGGTACCTATTCCAATGAAGTGGAGGAAGAAAAGTTTCCTGAAACACCAACCTCAGTTGAAGGTCTCCATTACCTGCAGAAGAAGTCACCGGTGTTTTCGGGGAACGAAGAGTCTCTGGATGGAAGTGTGATAAGTGAGATGGAATGTGGGGATCCAAGTTTCAGCATTGAGCAGATGAAAACAGCACTAAAAGCGGAGCGAAAAACTCTAAATGCAATATATGCTGAGCTTGAGGAAGAGAGGAGTGCCTCTGCAATAGCTGCCAACCAGACAATGGCTATGATAACTAGACTTCAAGAAGAGAAGGCGGCGATGAGGATGGAAGCATTGCAATACCAGAGGATGATGGAAGAACAATCTGAGTATGATCAAGAAGCCTTGCAACTTTTGAATGAGTTAATGAACAAGAGAGAAAAGGAAAAGCAAGAACTAGAGAATGAATTGGAGATATATCGTAAGAAGGTACTGGAGTATGAGGCAAGAGAGAAGTTAATGATGGCAAGAACTAGAAATAGAAGCATAAGAAGTAGTAGCTCTTCTTCTAATGGCGAGGAGGTTCGGGAATGTGATGAACATTCCATTGATCTTAATCGTGAAGCTAGAGACGATGATGATAGTTTCTTTGATCACATAGGAAGCATACACAACAACAGTCCAACAGCTAGTGCAGTTATCAATTTGGAGGAAATGACACTTGACTGTGTGAAGCACATAGGAAACCTTGATGTTTCATTGACAGAATTTGAGGAAGAGAGGCAGTGCATACTGGAACAGCTCAAGTCATTGGAGGATAAGCTACTCACCGTGGGCGATGAACAATTTTTTGAAGATTTGAAATCAATTGAGAATTTAGCAAACATCCAAGAGTTTCAAGAGAGCAGTCCAGAAGCAAATGGGAAACCAATTGAGCCTTCTGAGGATTTGGAGGACAAAAGTTATCATGAGAGAAAATCAATGGGTTCCATGGCAAAGAGTCTCCTTCCTCTTTTGGATGCAGCTGATAACGAAGTACTAGACGGTTCAATGTCTGAAGAACAAGTGCAATCTGAAGCTCTAAAAATGCTTAACTCATTGGATTCCAAGTTTGAAATGGAAGGCAAGAAAGTAGCCATTGAAGAGGAGGAGGTGGATCAAGTTTATGAGAGGATACAAGCCCTTGAAAAAGATGAGGATTTTTTACAGCATTGTATGAGCTCCATAAAGAAGGGAGACAAAGGAGTGGATCTTCTTCAAGAAATCTTGCAACATCTTCGCGACTTGAGAACTGTGGATTTTCACTTGAGGAACATGAATGATGACCAACAAGGTGAAGTTGCACATGACTATCATGAATGAGAGGTAATTTCAAATATTTCTGCAACATCCATTCCTTCTAGCTGATTTAATGTGGATGATGACATTGTATATCAAGATTTTGCTCTTGCGAATACATTCGATGTTTAAGATACTCTTATGGTTTATTTCTTGACAAATGCAGATATCTCTAAGGTGATTGAGATGCCTGCAGAGCTCCTTCCATTCTATGTTTCCTGGCATGGTTTGTTTAAATCAGTTGGTGTGACATGTAAATTTTGTTTTGGACTTGCAACAAAAATGATGTCAAGCCCAAGATTTCGCATCATTTTCACCTTTTCAATGGGAAGGTGAAAGATGAGAGAGGAGTGTATGTGTAGATTAGATTATTGAGAACTCTTTTTCTTCTAGTCTATGTATCCCTAAGGCATTACAAGGGTTTCAGTGTCATGAACCAGACAAAAACCTTAAAATACATGAATCTGTTGTGTCTATATTTGTAATTTTTTTCTGTTTTGTTTACCTATAAGTTCATGACACAGATTGCTTCTGATATTAAACAGCAGCCACTGGATTCACATTTCCATCTGGTTATTGAACATTTGGTTGAGATTTAAAGTGAAGCCTAAACAAACAGAGTAGAGAACAAGCACCAATTCACTATCATGAAAGAAAATGTAACCAACAACTTGGATTTCATGTCTTAAATTTTCGGAGATAACATTAAAATCACTTTTGCAAAAACTTTGGAGCATGATGGATTATCAAGATTCAAACTGATAGCTACAAAACATCACCAGACCATTGACACACAGGGAGAGTTCTAGAGAACTCCGACCTCAAATACGCGCACGTGGGGGTTAAAGATAGGATTTTGATGAATTCCAAGTTCCAATCCACTGTTAAATGTTGGTGGGTAGGGGACCAAATTGACACCTTTTAGTCAAATCCTATCCCAAAACCGAAACCAGGAAAGATATGGTCCTGAATGAAATTACAAGAAGAAAAAAGATGAGATTTTTATATTATCAATCAAGTCCCTGGCCAGGCTTCGGGTGGTGAGCTTTTCTTGGCCATTGGATTGTAGTCCGGTGAGCAGTCCCAGCCGTCCACTTGTGACCATCTTTGTTTGCCCTAAGATCAACCGGATCCGCATAGGCCATATCTCTACAGTTCTCTTGAACAATTGAGAGGTTGATGTTGCAATAGCTGCAGCTGCTGCTGCTTGGTGGGGACTCACTCAGAGAACACACTTTCTTGAATCCTCTGAAGCTCTCATCACAACCAACCAACCAACCAACCACACTTTAATGGCTACTGAACCGATCCGCAAACCTTCCTCACTCCCTCCTTACCCTCAGGTACATCATTTTTTTTTCATTTTCCTCGTCATGATTGAGCTCTCAATTGTCTAAATTTTGTATCTTTTTTGCTGATTGTTTGATTCTGGAAAGAATCTTTGAGTTTCCTTTGTTTTAACTTTTAACCCTCATTTCAGATTTCTGGTTCCAGATGGAGCTTCACTGATTCTAGATATAACGACAATAAATGATTTTTGTTGTTGATGTGTTTTTTCATTTATTTCTGGATCTATCAGGAATCTGCGAGATACCCAGTTTGTTTAAGCCTCATTTCACAATGCTGGCATCACGGTCAGCTTCACTGATCGTAAATTTACCAGCAAAAATGAATCTTTTTTTTTTTGTCGTTAAAAGTTTGAATTTTTATTTGGATTTTGAAGAATTTGATAGATGCCCATTTTGTTGTAGCCCTCGTTTTACAATTCTGACATCAAATTTAACTCCCCGATCCAAAATGCATCACCACCCCAATAGAAAGTACTTTTCACTTTTTATTTGTGTTTGTTGTTGTGTTGTGTTGTGTAGATAATAATACAGGCCATTGAGACATTGAACGACAAGAATGGATCCAACAAATCTTCCATATCCAAATACATTGAATCCCAATATGGAGACTTGCCGGCGGGTCACTCTGCTCTTCTCGCGCTGCACCTCAACAAGATGAAGGATGCAGGAGAAATCGTGTTCTGGAAAAACAATTACACCATAGCTGACCCGAATGCCCCTCCTCGGAGAGGCCGTGGGCGCCCCCCTAAGGACCCGGATGCACCACCCAAGCCCCCCAAGGCTAAGGCGCCCGCCGGGAGTGGTAGGCCGAGGGGGCGCCCCAGGAAGATGGCCCGCCCTTCTGGAGGATTGGGCGGACCAACAACAATGGCTGCTACTACAACAACCTCATCAGTCACATCTGGGAGGCCTAGGGGCAGAGGGAGGCCACCAAAGGTCAAGGCTTCAGATCCAATGACTGAAGTGAGTGTAGAAGAACATTAGATTTGTCTTCAGTGGCATTGTAGTTAGTTGTCCAATTTGGGTTTCTTCTGTGTTTTTTGTAGGATTTGATTGTGAATTGAAGGTGTTTTGTGTAATTTGCATGTAAGATAGTGTTTGTATTTGGTGTTTCAGGTCTTTGTTTGTGGTGGGTGTGTTGTTTATTGCAACTGATTGTGACCATAGTTTGAGGTTGACTTTCTTGCCATGTTTCCACACCTTGTTTTTATTTGCACTCTAATACTCTGTTTTGCTCTTTATTGTGAAGCTAGTGTATGTTATTAGCAGTGATCAGTTAGACTAGAAATTAGACAAGTTCACATTGTAGGGTTTGAGAGCATTACCTATATTTCCCTCAGCAGCTGGACTGAACTATTGGTTTCTCACCTTTTCTCTCATTTGGTAGTGGTTGTGCTTTTGCTAGTAAGTTACTTTCATGTGGGACTAGAGATCTTGAAATCTAGTACCAAATATCTTGTGTACATACTGATGATATATGGAAAGAACAATTCATTGTAATGAACACTCGGGTGGTTCATTTCACTTGATTCCTGGAGGTCTCAGTTTCGAGTCTCAGTGTTTGTACCGGTGTTTGTCATAGCATCTCATCTCCTTTGTAAGGGAAGCATCAACTGTTGATTGAACATATTCCTGGAGATCTCAGTTTCGAGTCTCGGATGTTTGTACTGGTGTCTGTCATAGCATCCCATCTCTTTTGGGAGGGATTGACAGCATAAATGAAGCCATACAGAATAAGAGAATCACTAGTACTAAACCATGCTCTATATTCCAGCATTTTGGAAATTTGTTTTATCTCTGATTCACAAAATATGGATTTATAAACAAGATCCAGACATTTCAAGTTCTCAGCAGCCACTTGGACATCTTTCTAGTGTACATCCAAGTATAATTACATTGTAGGCTTAAGGTTTTCATGCCTGACCTGATAAGCAGCTAAACCTTGAACAAGTAGATGTATAAGGAAGCCATTGTTGATGTTACTAATATCAAGAGCTCATTTTTCTAAAGAATCAACCTACTGTATCAACTTATAGATTATAAGCAGAATGTCAAACTACAGGGTAGCACTACAATTCCTCCACTTCCACTGAGAATCCGCAGCAGCATCTTCTGGTCAGCACCATGCTCTCCTCGTCAAAACTCTGATCCTCCATCAAAAATACATGCTTGTGATCTTCTGTATGAGCCATAGAGGGAGGGCCCAGATGAACACCATGTTTGTCTATTTGCTGACACCCAAGAGCTTCCTTGTGTTTCTGATCACCATCGTGCTCCACCTTGGAGTTTTTATTGTTCATTTCTTTGGTGGCACCAGGTATCGATTTGGAACTATTGTTCATTTTCTGGGAGGCCCCGGATATTTGTGATGATGAGCCATCTTCCCCATAACGGTCATTCAACCTCTGCCTAGTTACTATGGAGGCAAGAAGCTGATACCACCTAGAAATAGCTTGAGTTTCAATCCTTCTCTTCTCTTCTGCCTCTCTTCTATATTCCTCCTCTGCATATGCCTAATGTGATAAAAAAAAATAATAAAAAAAAAAATAGGCTGTAGTGAGTTGATACTAGGAACAAACAAACAAAAAAGACTCCACAAGAAATCTATTAAAATCAGAACCAGCTTTGAATAAAATAATACCAATGATATACACTTAAGAGGAAATATAATTCAGTAATAGGGGAGGGGTAGCAGCAAGATCTATATATTTACTGCAAAAATAGTTACTCTCAAATGATATACAATTAGAGGAAAAAGAAATATCAAAACATCTATGAGAAATAGAAAAGAACAATCACAATGGCATTCGTACTATACCTAATTAATAATAATGATTGTAACCAGATTCATTCAAAGAGAAATATAATTACCTCTAATATCACATCCTTGAACTCGGTGCACACCACAATACCATCAAAAACAGGATTTGCACGGCCATTTCTGAATTCAAACCCAACCATGGCAGGTGCGTAATCAATTTCCAGCCTCTTTGCAACAGAAAATATCCTCGGTAACCGCAAGTGCACAGTCCCTGGTGGAAGACACTTCTCAGACCACACATCCACTTGACCACGCTCATTCTATAAGTCAAATATAGCGTTAAGTGGTCAGTGACATACCATATTGAACAGATGGGCAACCAAGAGATATTAATGTGACAGTAGTATATATTCATGTTAGCAAGCCACTGAGAATAACAATAATGTATGCAGGATGTAGAGAAATTATCTATAAGACCATCATACAATACAATGCTGTAGAATTTATCCATAGAAATCACATCCACAAGAAATACTAGAGATGCACCTTTGGCACCACCCCATTAACTGCATGAGGCAGACACAATGGTTCCAATTGCCACCTCCCATACAGTTCAGTATTTCCTTCAGAATTATCCCCAGCATCAGCTTCAGAAACTTGTGCTTTTCTTATCTTTCCATGATGCTTCAACACCTGAAGGAAGAAAACAATTTCAGTAGACTGATTATAGAACAAAGATCGCAATGGTGTAACAGAATAGGGCAGATATAATTGTGGAATCACATTAACCAGACTTGACCTTTGCAGGAAGCTCATTGGCTTTAAGTTGTAGCCCCTCACGCAGCCATCTTTCTTTTGTATTGAGTGTTTGCACACAAGTCCGAGGATAAACCGGATGACCAGAACAATATCCCACAATTGGACCTTTTGGATGAAGAATTTGTCGCTGAGTGAGCCATTTTTCAATGGCATAAAGTCGATGAGTTCTATAGGCCTGCAAGTAGGAGGACAAGTATGGTAAAGAATGGTATGAAAATGTTTCTGTTAATCTAACCATATCAATTCATTATACCTGCTGATTAGTTGGAAGGGGCTCAGTTAATGCCCTTGTTTCCAACTCCATATCCTCAAGAGAGTTCCTGGTAGCAACAAAAGAATTTCTCATGGATGATTCTGCATCATTATTCTTCCCAACATTTGACTTGGCCCGGTTGAGAAGATCATCCTGAGTACAGGCTTCTGATATTCCGGATGTTTTTACTTTTACATTTTCACTCGAGGCTTCTATGTAGGGCTTGTCCATATGGATCATACCCCCAGTGGCTCCAGATTCCAACTCAGTCAATGGTGCCAAGACTGCATTCCACCAATTCGAATCAACTCGTTTCTTGTCTATCTTGTACCATTTTGTACAGTATCTGAATGATATGAAAGTGCAAAATAAGAGCCCCATGTAATGAGCTGAACAAAAGTTTAATCATTCAAAAACTGTTAATTCCCACTACATGAAATCAGTAACACAATCTTCAAGGATGAACAAAAAAGATATTTACGTCTCATAGAATTACAATGTCAACTAACTGCATGGAGTACTTGTTGCATAAAATTTTCGGTCATCATGAAAAACCTAAACTTGTTCTTGAACATAGAAACTAAATTCAGTTTAAATCAACAAAGCCTAAAATTTTAGATGCATTAACCCATGAATAAGATCTGATTAATACTATAATCTCTAGTCAATTATGCATGAAGTTGAAATACAAGCATAGTTTAATTCTAAGACTCGAGCATTCAAGTTTGCACGGTTGGTTCTAATCCCATAGCTGAGGTTGCAATTGCTTAAATTAAAAAAGGATAGCAATCATTAACAATATGTTGTTGCTAAAATCACACCAGGTGCCTAGCTAAAGGAGGCTCCAAAGTTAAATAACTAGTGGCATCTGAAGAACAATGCACAGTACATTACTGAAATACATGACCAGAGCCAACAGGAAACAATTCCCTATCTCTCTCATTCTTTAAATCTGGAGTCACCACCCAGCCACCAATAGGCATTATCTTATAACATTTGGGGTTTCACTAAATAATGCTAGAAGGTCACACCATCAAATTCTACATTTATCAATTGTGAATAGATCTTCATTTCCTCTGTTTAAACTCTGAAGTAAATTAAGCCACATCTGTTTGGCCAAATGTAAAAGGTTAAGTAAAAGAAGTTTCTTGTATTTGGCCCTAAACCAAATTGATATGAGAGGAATAATTAAACAAATGAATCATTCAGATGTAGATGAGCACTTTAAAAAAAATAAAAAATAAAAATAAAAAAAAGCAATAATCCAGTAGAGGCAATGGAGTGCATGCTCATCCATAGTCACATAGAAAAGACAGAAGCTGACATTCTTTTGAAGAAGAATAAAACAATATAAAGCCTCAATTTCAATGCAGCATATTCAAATCACAAACTTGATGAACGAATGAAAATGAAGTCAAGGAGGATGCATAACCTGCGGCTGACATCTTTAGCCCCTTGACCTGCAAAAGCAACTACATATCTCAAAGGTGTCTTGCATGCAGCAGCAGCAGCTTCTACCTTTTCCTCTCCGTCAAGAATTGCATTCACAACATCAACATGCACCCACTTTCCAGTCAAGTTCTCACCGTTGCAGTATACTTCTGCCCAGTACAGAGGAGATCCTACTTTCTTTGATCCAATAGCAGTAGAGATTCCTTGGGAAGAAGTTGGCAATCCCTCACTTGATATCCTCTTCACTCTTTTCAATGAAGAACCAATATTTGATGAATTACTATTCAAGTCTTTTGCATCCTGAGTTGCAGCTGCTGTAGCTGAAAGAGCCATTTCCAGCTGCATCTCAAACTCAAGATCCCCTTTCCTCTTTGATCCCTGAGATTTCTTGTCAAGCCACACTTCTTTGACATCATGTTGTGCCTTGCTAGCTAACATACCTGCCATTTTATTACTCAACTCATTCAGCAATAGGAGATACGCTAAACTACATACTATCATATGTTCAAAAGCTACTCTTACTGTTGCATGAATCCTTCAAAGAAGTTTCAGAGACATTCTCTATCTCGTTACATGAAAATGATTTAACAGGAGACGAAGAAACTTGTTTTTCTCCTGGCACCATTAGTGTTGAAGTATTAAATATCCCCTTTCCTGCCCTGCTCGCATCTTGTCTTAAGGACTTGGAGTTGTCAGCACCTGGCTTTAAAGAAACAGCATCGAGAATGCATACAAACCTGGAAAGAAATTTAAATTTTCAGAACAAAAGGGAAAGGCATATCACATTGTTTCATAGCCACCAACAGCATGCAAAGAGCACAAAATCTCAAGGGGTCAATTAAAAAGGTAGAGAGTAAATTTTAAAAGTTGGCATATTATAAAATGTACCAAGGATGAACAATTGACGGAAAGGAAACTATATAAAAGTAATAGCTAAGAGTGAAACTAGCCTTTGAGTGAGAAGGTTTGGCCACAAAAATAATATTCTGAACTAGACATATTCATATCCCACATAATTTTTCTTTATGGGAGTACCTTGAAACTATACATTTACTATCTCAAGCATAACAGATAAAAGCATCCAGACAAATCAATACAAGTCTCAATGATGAGTTTAGCAACAGAAATAGAAGGAGAAGAAGTTAGAAATATCATGTAATGTCTCTGATATGGCCAATTTTAATTTGGAATGGAGTTATATGGCTAGTGCCTCGAGATTAAATCCTCACATATTAAGCTCGACAAGAAAAATATGATCAACCTTTAGATATTTAAAACAATAGAACATAAAATATCTGAGATTACCTAGTGGACATAAATAAAGTATTATAAGAAGAGTACGTATTGTCACAAGACCATACCGGGTTGTAAGTTTCAAAGCTCTAAAGAGGGCCACAGACAATGCAGCAACCTGAAAGAAAATTTGACCCTGTAATGTTTCCTCAAATAGCACCTCATACATTTATTTGTTTCCATGCATCTACCAACAGACTTAATATTGCAGCTTTATTCTCGTCAAACTGAATGCTGAAAATATTCTCAAATCCTATAGAGTAGGAATCACAAATCAATAATAAAAAACAGCAGACATGTACATGAAAGATAATCAAGCAAAACTTGAGCAATGCGTTCAAATAAAATCGAGAAGAAATCGGACAAATATATAAGGCTTTATTTATAGACAATTGCCACCGCAGTTGCGAGGATTGGAGTCAACAACCAGATAGTTAATCAACCCAACCTCTGACCCTTGGTGGTAAATACATATAGCTAATTGATATCAACAACTGGAAAAACATACTTCAAATGCCATCTTAGAACCTAATTGAAGATTTACAGATTTCCAGTAAAATAAAAATTATATATGTAATTCTTACGATTGAAGATGTCCCACAGGCCACAACTTCAAATTAGTAACGTTATGAGTTTTATTAGGAAGTACATTGCGAATAAAATTATTATAGATATTTCAAAAAGTCAATATTGTGGAATAGAGGGAGTATCAAAAGATCAATATTGAGGAGTATCTAAGTTCAATAGGCATATAGGCAACTTGTTGACCAGTGACTCCAGCACAACAAAAGTATCGACTCTATCAAAAAAAATTAAAGTAACTCATATCATGTTAATTATAGATAAAACATTACAAATACGAAATCCCGTTTGGAGCTTGCAAGTCTACCCACTCCTCTAAGCCAAACATAGAACGCGGCGACCTAGTTGAAACATTAGTCACTTGATTTGCAGACCTACTAACAAAACAAAAATTTATACTAGCTACATAACTAAATCATACTCAATCATATTTAAGTTAATAAGATCATTTAGAAAATATTAAACTCGGGTGACTTCTAGCATCGAATGCACTGGCACGTAGCACTTTACAGGAAGATCGCAACATTGAGAGAAGAAGAAACTACCTCTTCTGGAGTACCTTCATGAGCTTCAAGTGCACAGGCCAAAGCTGAACGAAATGATCTCTCGGCGCTAGTAGGGCCTCTAACACGAAAATTGCTATGAAACTGCAAGTTTTAGACACGAGCATCAACAACATAGAATGTGGTATAGCAGCCCAGGTAGAACTTGGTAAAACGACAGAGCATACCCAACTAACAAGAGGAGTCAGAGAACTTGCAGTAAGTTTTGTTACCCCTGATAACTCCAGAAAGTGTTTTGGTAGAAGAGAGAGTAAAGAAGCCTGTCATGGTCATAATATTTTCTTATAAATTTTCGAAACCAACAGAATTATATAAGGAAAAAAGAATATAAAAAACACTGTGCCTGGAGAAGCTAATTGGTTTGGTCATTCTCCTAGAAACACTACTGGTATCAAACAACTCAAAAGGAACTTAAATTCTTCGACCTCCTTCATTTTCAAAAAACACAGAGAAGCTAATAGAATAGTATTAAACTAATAATATCCATTCCTTCTAGGTAATCCATATTTCATTGCTTAGGTTTTTTCCCTTGCTTCGCGTGTTCACGAGTAGGAAATGAGTAGGGTGTAAGAAGTCCAATGGCAAAAAAAATGGTGTGTCATCAACAGAGCATCCAGTTTATGGAACGATGTACGCTTGCTGTCCATAACACTCCAGTCTCTTTCATCCACAACTCTGGAAACTGGAATAGATCTTTTTGTGCTATGTGGTGGACTTAAACCTCGAATTTTTAATAATGTGGATACCTCTGCAAACTAGGATACACAGCACGTGTTGGTATTTGGAACCAACAGATGATGCTATACCCAGCCAAAAAAAGCAAACCTAGGGAGTTGTCACCTCTGGACTACACTGATAAGGTTGCAATAACAAAACCCACTCAAGAAGAAGAGAAAAATGCACAGAGAGCATTAAAAGGTTATTATGTATAAAAAAGGAACCTGAATAAGAGGATCATCACAAGCGCTGTCAATTAACCTTCCACGTCCAAGCAAACAAAGCAAATGAACCTTGTGCACGAGCTGAGCCAATTCCTGGAGAAGAAGTAATTAAGTTTGTTTACAAGAGGAAAAAAGATCATATCCGGCAAAATCATGACAACAATCAGATGACACCTTATCTTCGGCAGAAGCTCGGCGAATAGACTTCTGTCCAGCAGAATCTGAAAAGTTGCCAAGTTCTATAGTCAACCCAGATACATGACCACTTGTATCAGTGCAATTTGAAATGGGAATTGAGCCATCTTCCCAATCTGAGTCATCTGTCTCATCCTCATCCTTATCCTTACTTCCCAAACAAGGGAGAAAACTGTTTGGGTCAACTTTCTCTTCATTTGCAATGCCACCTGCACTGCTTGTACAAAGTTCAGGAACTGAAGAATTCAAGGCGACCTTTGTCTCTGCAAATTCTTTGTCATTTCTATTTTTCCCACTCTCTGACTGAAAATGAAATAGAAAGAATGCAAGCTATAATATTTATGAAACTCGGGAAAGTAGCATATCAATATCCAAATAATGAACATTACGTTTCTCAAGCAATTTTTGGAAATTCTACTGCTATACCCAAATGAAAAAATAAGTTGACAAGACAAACCATGCCAATAGATTCATCTCTACGAATAGAATTATCTGGGTTCTTCGTCCGTGGTGAGTTGCGTGAATTAACACGTCTCAGAAGTTTGCCTACAGCCTGTTGTGATATGTCAGCCAGAGTTCCTGAAACTAAGAACTAATTCTGATTAAACACTTATAGTAAATGATTATTTATTGATACTCTCCGAAGACATGATACACTTGAATCAATAATAGCTTTAATGAGTGAAAGCAAACCATTATCAAATGATTCTGATTGACCTCCAGTTTCTGTGTTGGGTATAGCTTTCATTGCACTGCCCGTTCCTGCTCAAAAGGATACATTAATGAGGGGGGAATATGGATCTAAATACTGATATTAATCTAATACTGATGAGTGATGGCATAGATGTTTTATTGACACTTCCCAAAGACGTGATACAATGCACATTAATAAAATGAATCAATTGTGTAAAAGGGTGAATAAGATGCAATGAGCTTATTTTGATTTCAAATATAAAGCCGTTCATCATCACTCCATGGAACCAACAATTGTCAACCATGTTCAAGCTTCATGGTCAACTTTGTTCATCCCCTCTCTTTGTATGCTCACTCAGTTGCCATCAAAAAGTGGAAAATAAATAAAGTAAAAGTATCAGTTCATTTAGCAGAACCACCAAGTAGATAAACTCAACTCAAATTGCCCATTTGCATAGCTATAAAATTTCAAAAGTTTCTTACCTTTTCAAGAGCCCATTTAAGTTATAAAGCAACATTTTACTGCTTTATGATGTATGCGACAAGTTAATAACATAACAAATTAGATGTTCCAAAGTAATAATAGCAAATGCAAAAGCCAACAGATTAGATGTTCCAAAGCACTAAAAGCAAATGCAAGAGACTAGATGTCGATGCTCAGTCAAACAAGCATTCTTTTTAAAACAAAACATCAAAATATTGGTGCACCATTCAAAAAACTCAAGGTCATGAGCCAAAAAGTTCAACCATTAATGACTCCATTTGCATTACAAAATTACATTCCCTAATATGAAAATATCCAAAAAGGGTAAAATTCAAATGTTATCGGTGATCATCTTCATAAACGCATCAAAATACATGCCCAAAAACCTAACAGAAAATACGTGAAATGAAAGTTCAGAAATTGCTAGCTCGTAAAAATAAAGTTTGAATCTTCAACTGGTGACGTCTATTCTTCTACGTATGGCATCAAATTATATTTGAAAAGAAAAAAAAAATCCAAATCTTTTTTGTCCGCTCAAAGACATGGAAAATGGTCCGTTAGGGTTTAACGAAGTGATAGGTGAGAGCGTACCGGACGACGATTTGGACTTGTTTCTGGTCTGCATTTTCTCGAATCCGAGCGAGGAAGTGAAAAAGGTCGCGCCTAAAACTGTTAGGGTCGGTGGGTTTATGGCGGGTATAGTGCGGTGGAGCTGGCAATTGAAATCGGACCGGGTTTACACGGGTTCGGGTGGGGAGTACCGACCCTGAACCCGAACCCGTTGTCGGTGAGACTCGAAACCGAGACATCACTACTAAAACTAAGGGCTTTAACCACTTGGCCAGCAAGACTTTGGTAACTTTATGCAATGTTGCAGCCTGCAGGTTCGTGAAGACGAAAGAAGATAAATTAATTACTCATTAAATGTTGTGCCACATATCAATAGATTGAATGAGATAGATGTAACGTGAGATGTAGTTTATTTGTTAAAGAACAAAGATCCAATTTAGTCAAAGAACTGTCATATCTTGTTCCAAATTAGTCTATGAATTTTATTTTGTTACTCATATAGTTTATGGATTATTTTGGGTCATATGAGAAATTATAGAAAGGAGCTCTTGATCTTGAAACCTCCAATACTTGGTACTCCTATTTTTTTTTTCTTTTCTTTTTTGCAACTTTAGGTTACTTGATTTTTCTACCGGTGTTTCTGTCAATTAAATTGTTCGTTAGAGTATTAAAAGACAAAAATACTTACATCTCCTTCCAACTCCAACCACAAAAACTCTTGGAATCGATCCATGGCGAAGGAGCCAACATCACTTAAACCGTCGTCTTTGGCGGCGGCGGCCCTAGGGCACGCAGTCATTCTCATTGTCACAAACTCATATTCTCCAATTATCTTCTCCTTCAACTCCATCTCTTCAATCTGTCTCACAAACTCATCTCATCTTATAATTAAGATTATATGATTTCTCAGTCAAACTCATTTCATCTCTCTCACAAACTCATATCTTCTTCTTTTTACCAACAATCGACGAAAGATAGTGGTTCCAACCCATATCATCTTCAAGATCTAGCCTCGATGTGACCAAATCTTAATTTTTGGTCAATATGAATTTACATGATTTGAAGCTGAATTTTTTGTGATGTATTTGATGAATTTCAAATATTGATATGTTTACATTCATAAATTAATTAAATGAATCAACTAATCAATCCAAATTAAATATGAAAAGCCGGCAAATTTTACAGTTTTAGGCGAATGTTTGAAGTTTCCAACGGATTTGTGCAGTTTTCGACAGAAATTATTGAAAAACATACCAAAATGTTCTAACAATATTCAACCATAAAAAACATTCAAGGGTGCCTAGTGTTGAGGGTGTCAAAGTTAGAGGGTCCTTCACTAATTTCCCCAAAGACTAATTAGGGCATTTTTGTC
>JAYMTH010000594.1:0-19535 GCA_036897465.1 Pelargonium australe
TGTCCATGTCAGCTAGACTTGACGGCACCATTAGGGAATTTGACGGAAAGTATCTCACGGGAATGAAAATTGCTCAACTATGACCCAGTGGGAACAAAACAAAGTAGAGGGACCCCGTGGAATTGGATAGTACAGGGACCCTAGAGGTACTTATTCCATTAAACAAATAGTTGAGAGATTAAAATGAAGCATTTACGACACCTAAATAGTGGTAATTTTATCAAACTTGACACCAATTGCAATACTAACTCTTAAGTGTTCATTACATTTATGAAATTTATTAATTAGTTGGTTAAATTTTGATTTTTCTACTCAATAGGGCATAGGCATAGACGCAGTTACAAATTCAAAAGGTTCAAATTACACCTAAAAGGGCGTACAAAAAATGCACATATTTCATCAATTTTAACGCATTCCGTCTGCCAATAAAATAAGCTAAAGCCGACAAAGAATTACAAAATGTATGAGTTTTGTTAATATATGACTTAACAAAAAAAGAAATGGACACTTATTTTGATGCCATATTTTTCTAGTACAATCAAATCTGTTGTATTGCATGTCTAGCAATCGTATCTTGCTTAAAATTATTACACTTCTTAAAATTCAAGTGAAAAAACCTTTAAATAATCAAAAGCTCACTTTTGGGCTCCCAAAATATCAGTCATACAAAACGAATTAAACTGCTCTATATGACTGTTAACAAAGAAATGTAACATTTCCTACGCTGCGAAGCAAAAACCATTTGATAGAAGAATCAAAGAGAGGCCACGAGAGGGTACAATTTCGGTGTTCGCCTACATTTATGAAACTTAAAGGTTTCAAAAACTCATCGCATCAAAGGCATTAACCATCTCATCTCTGCTCCATTTCCGTTAGATAGATAGTATATCTTCTTCCAACTGTCCTCCGAGAAGCCTTCGGGACGTACCAGCTTTTGCCTGCATTGGACATAATGTACAAAATGATTATCTGATAGACTCGCTGACGTTTTAAATATAGTCATCACTCGGGTCTAGAACGGGCTGGGCCATTGACGTGTTAATCTACTTTTACTATGTTCAAAAACTCTAAACGACAAATTTGGTGATGTAAAAATACTCAGACTTCCTTCCAGGCCTTAACACTTTACACCATTCAATAACTAAAGGAGCACATGACTGCGCCATTGCGGTATGTAGTAGAGCGAGCATGTGTGATTTAAAAGCATACCTCAAGTAGTAATGGCAAACTGTTGCTGCTTCGTGTAGATTGTACCGAGGAAGATTAATGCGAGCACCTTGTGGAACATCTGGTAAGTCTTTTCTCAGCTTTCCTACCGCTGTTGAATGAGAGAAAGCACCGACCATCATATCATCATGATCCATACTCCTAAAAGAATTCACCTGCAAAAGACATGTATAGATTTATCAACCAATGTATACCACATACAAATACACACCAAACGCGTGACGTAACGATTCAGATTTCTCATAATGTTAAATGAATTATACTAGAGATATTGAAATAGTCGATTTCTTATTAATTGGTCAGCTTGGTCATTTGTGTTTTTGAAGGATTGAAATAGTCTCTTATTAATTGGTCAGCTTGATCATTTATGTTTTTGAAGGATATTATATCATACACATTTTTCATTATCACCTGCTCTGTTTTTTAAAAAGCTCAACTTACTCGTAATGTTTCCCAAAGTAAAATTAGTAAATCCATAAAAACTACTTTCATCTCAAAATGAGTGTCCATTTTCATTTTTAGGAAGTTCAGAAGTTGGTTATGTGCGAATTACCAATAATATCCCTATGATAAGTTAGTTAGAATCTCTTCAGTTTGTTACCACAAGAGTGCATAGGGGCATAAGAAAAAAGTATGAACATTAACTAACTTATCCTTAACCTCTACAAAAATGGAAAAGTGCAATCATTTTGGGACGAGTATTTTACTATAGTAATAGGATTTACCATGATTCATGTTTTGAGCATGAAGAACAACAACAAAAAAAACACCCGAAAAACTACATCCAGGATTTGGAAATTAGTGAAAAATCAGAGACACTAAGAACAATATTTTGCATACTACAAGTAACTTACCATTGTAAGATGTTTGGCATGTATTTGCTTATGTGAACGAGCCGTTACTGCCTCCACGTACGAGCTGAATGTAAACCAGCTGTTGTACTGAAGACAAGTAAAAACATGTAAATATATGAAATGTTTATATATCATGTTACTAACAAACTATAAAACATATTTGATGATTGAATCGGTGTCTCACTTGATCAATTGCAATAAGAACAGGAATAGTTTTCACGAGAGATAACTCTTTCCTCAAACGAACCACAACCCCAACAGCAGCATTATTGTCGGTGATTCCTGTTACAACCAGATCATATAGTGTCGAACCTTCGGGCATTGTTATTGAATCAACATCTTTCTTCCACCCGACATCAGCACTCTCTCCCAATGGAATAGGATCAGATATTTGACACGGTAGTTGTTTGAGATGGGCTTCGTTCCACTTCAAAAAATCCTGAAAAGAACTAACCCATTATAAAACTAAAAACTTGAAATGAACTTGTATCGTGTCCAAGAAGAATCTGAGAAACAAGCAGATCAATGTGGGCCTCGCTTGCAACTAAAGATTGGATTTATGCTATCAGGAGATTATTCTTAAATGAAAACACTTGATCAGATTAAGTATATAAAAATCTAGCAACAGTTTTAACCGGTAGACAGATTTTGAAATTCTTGCCTGAAGAACACGTTCAGCCAGAACAGGGGTGTCCCATAAACCGGTTGTGGGGTTTTTACTGTAAAATCCTCCTTGAGTCCAACTGCGGCCAGAAGGAACGTAGAAAACCAGCCAACCTTCATCACGAGCCCAATGAACAAGCATTGCAAGAGTAATACTCTTACCACAACTAACCAAACCATCCAAAACAATCTGCTTTCTAAGCTTTGGACCTTCATCAAAAAAAGGAAATTCATAATTTGCATATGAACTTTGAACCAAATCAAATACAGCTCACGAAATGCATAGAATATGAATTTCAAATGACAACACTTATTCTCTTAACATGTTTGAAATTCCACAATTTACCGAACATTACATTTGTATTTGAATTCTAACATTCCAAATTAAATCAGTGGTGCAGATTGATGTCAGAGCAATTTATAAGGCTTGCACCAAAAAAGAACATGACAATCAAATAATGCCTAGAGAACTAAATTAGAACACGATAAACACATATTTTACAAGAAATGGATACTACCTATACAAGTTGAAAAAATTGAGCAAACACAGAAAAAAATTACCTTTGGCATTCGAAGAAAACATAGGAGGATCCACAATGCGCCTGAAATTGTCCCGAAGATCCAAAAAACTCTGGCGGACGAGCAAGGCGTGTCGCAAAGAATCATCAAACTCGGAAGTCATTCCAGTCGGCAATCCTTCAGGCAATACCGCATTCAAGCCTTCCTCACTAAATCATAACATCAAATCGAATCAACGAATCAAAACACCATTCAAAGAAGCAGATGAGATTGAAAAGCAAAACCGTACCTGAAGTTGAAATAGGAGCAGGCGTCTTTTTCAGTGAGTTCCGAGAGAGACGGGGCGGAAGTGAAAATAGAGCGTCCGTCGGGAAGCAAATCCAGACTCGGATCTTCATCGGTGAGGGCGAGGCGGCGTCGGCGCGCAGCTGCCTGAACTAGGTCGTCTTCGCCGCCATCGTCGTGGTGGCTATCGACTCCGGTTTTGGCCGCAGCTTTCTGGGCCCTCTTGGCCTTGCTCGCCGTGGATGTGGACTTTTTCGCTGAATAATTTCTCACAATCGTTGTCGTCGTCGTTGCTGTTGCTGGTGCTACCGGAGGTGGAAGGATTGAGCTTGAAAGTACCTTCTTCCATGTCTCTTTCCTCGCTGCGCTTCTCAGAACCAGCGACCGCAACATTTGTGATCTCTGCTTTTTCTTCTTCCTCTGGTGCTGTGACTGTGAGTCTCTGTACCTGGGGTTTTTGGGGTTTTGAGAAACCAAACTGTTACTCACTGAGTCGTATGACTCGACTCGGTGATGAAGAAGATGTGGATTTTTATTGGGCCAAAAAGAAATTAATATTATGGCTCAATAGTGTGAAAATGGGCTTTCAGCTTTAGCCCAATAGTATATCAATTTGGCTAATGTGTTTTCCATGAGCCAATACAAATTGACTTGAATTAGGTGGGTGTCGGGTATGGTTTGGATCGGTTCAAGTTGCGAGCCGGGTTTTAGGTTTGCACTATAAAATGACCTAACCCATTTTATATGACCTAAATTTGGAAGACAAAAAAAATGTGGGTCGAATTTTAAGTGTCCACGAGTTGGGTTCAAATTGTCAGTATTATGTGTGTTTTCGTGCTTTTTATTATTGGAAAGCAAACTATTTATTTAGCAATCAAGGTCAAAATTCTCAAAGTATAATAAGAAGGGATTGAAGCATTACGGAATCTCCCTCTAATATCGAACTAGAATATCTAGCTAGCTCATCACTCATGAGGAACTATATTCGCAAATAGAAAAAAAAATATAATTTTACTTGAAGGTTTAATAGTTTTGTGTTAGATTCTACTCATTCCACCATAAATATTGTTTTTCTTAAGAAATGTTAATCACGTTCATCAAATCATTTTACTAATATAAGTATGTAAGAAAATAATAGTCGTTTTCTTTAGCACTTGACATGCTACAATCTTGACGTCTTCTTTTGGGTGACAATATAGTTGTGTCAATATGATCGGACCAAAATACAAGACTATGTCAAATCATTTATTTTTTTCAGATCAACGTGTGTGTTAAGAGAATCACTCATCAGTATTTATAATATCAAACTGAAACAACGACGTTTTCTAGTCGTCTGTCAATTTGACAACTTTACCATAATGACCCTAGAGTTGGGGGCAACATTGCATCCCTTGGAGACCAAACGACCAGAGGAGATCCCAGGGGTCAATTAAACAAGACTTGTGAACTTTTTCCTTCTATTTTATTATCCATAGTGATTATGGTTTAAAGTGAAGCCATGTTTGTATTAATCTAATCCAATTATTGTAAACCCTACATTATTTTAAAGCAATTATAGAAGTGAAGCCCACCCAAAATAGATCGTCATTTCCCAATAATGTTGTATACGTCAAGTAATAGCACAATGGGTTTGTAGATCATTCGAAAAATATTAGTCCATTGCCATGGTCAAAGCGCGTTAGTTTACAACATATTCGTACAATTTCTTTTGTGCATATTCAAAATAGATATGATTCAATTATTTTCGGTACTTACTATTTAGTTGATATTACGGATGATGAATGATTTTAAGAGAAAACAAAATATATTAAAACCTATATTTGTTGTATTATTCAATTACTTGTCGAACGTGTAATTTGTACATACATAATTTCTTTATTTTTGGAAGATAGATGGGATTGGAAAAATAAAGTAAACATTTTACATTTTCAAAAAATCAGTTCAATCTCAAGACTCGTAAACTAGTTGATAGCAAAAACACGTCAAACCTCAAAACCGAGAAATTAGTTCATAGTGATTTGATAAACAAATTACATGATTGTTTGTTGCAATTCTCACACTTACAAATTACAATGGTTAAGTTGAGATTGACTATTTTTATTACAGATTCCACTATTAGACATGAATGGCATAGTTTGAGAAACCTATAATATCAAAATATATTATACATAATAAAAAAATATTATCTTGAAATACTCGTAACATCATAATATATAGCCCGATTTACCTATTTTTGCTTAACTAGTGGTGGTAAAATAAAGATCGGTAGAACAAAACATCCATAATAGGGCATAGAGTGCGACTTTTATCGTCATAGCGCACAATTAGGCGTCCCATGCAAACCCCACCACAAAACAAGAGATTAAGAATGAAATCAAGAGTGACATGTCATGGTCATTTCCATAGTTAATTAGTCTAATTAACTAACAAACTAACTAAAATCAACCACTTGTTGACATGTAATTGAACCAAAGATTCATCAATAAGCCTAAACATTACTTATATTGGTCCCTGTCCCTTTCTCTCTCACAACCTTCCCATGCATCCCAATAGTCGCATCCCAATTCCTCCCTCCAATTTCTCTATATAAACCCAACACAAACACAAACACAAACATCATACAAATCATAACAAACCCATTGCTCCATTTTTATTGAAGTCGAAATCGATCATTACTTACGTACAAACACGTTTTCAGATAGAGCTAGCGAATGGGACAACAGGGAGTTTGGGACCTTCACACACAAGAAGAAAACAAACGGGTCGTTCAAGTCCTCTACGAGGCCTTCAGGGCCAAAAACATCGAGAAGGTCCAAGGATTGCTCACGCAAGACCTAGAGTGGTGGTTCCACGGCCCGCCCGCGCACCAACATTTGATGCTCTTGCTCACCGGGTCTGAACTCGGGTTTGATTTCTCGTTCGTTCCTGAATCTATTGTGGGATTTGGGTCAACTGTTATAGCGGAAGGCCACGCTCAACATAAGGAGCATTGCGAGTCGTGGATACACGCGTGGACTGTGACTAACGGACGAGTCACTCAGGTGAGGGAGTATATGAACACGTCCCTGACTGTGACCGTATTGGGCGGTGGTGGCAGTGACATTGCATCAACGAGCGAATCAAGTGGCAACACATTTAGCATTTGGCAGAGCACGCTCTGTGACCGCGCGTGTGTGCCTGGTCTCGTTTTAGCTCTCTAAATTTTTCTAAAAAATTGATAATTACAAGTGGTGGGTTGCTAATGGTTTATAGATAAATAAAACAGGCACTTACAAATATTAATTAGTATTGTTTTAGTGTGTGTCGTATGAGTGCTCTTCGGGAGGATGTAGATTCCTTAGAATGTTTTCTGTTTTGTTGCTAAATTAAGAATGTTGCTGTGTAAGGTTAATGGTATGTATAGTGACATATTGGTGTGTTATGTAATGTTATTGTTATCAAATAAAATTATTCAAGTTGGGACTAGTGATAAATTTTATATTGTTAGTTTTAAAAACTAAGCTTGGTTTGAAATGTCTCAAATTTTTGGTAAATGTAAAGTTAATATATTGTGTCCAAGTTCACGAACGTCTAACAATATACACATGAGAGTTGCCCAGACACGATATCATACCATGTAGTTTGAGATATGAATTTGAGAACATACCATTAATGAAAAAAAAGGACTAAATTTGCAGTTACATATACCATCGAATGTTAGAACTAATAAAAAGCTAACAAGTCAGGTGAAAAAATGTAAATGTGTTTGTCAAGTTACTTTATGTCGGTTCAATCCAGATATTGTTACTTACAAAAGGATCGAGCGGCTAGGCTCCTCTGACATGAGGTCCTTCAACAATACATACGCAAATGACAACAAAGGGGGTTGATTTTGGGCTACTTCCAACTATAAAAGTCATAAGGCTAAAAGACAAAATAATTTATTTACAAAAGAAATTACGTGAACGAAATTAGAGAAACTTTAGAAAGTTGTTGCAGGGGCGGGACTCTCGGTGGGTCCCTTTAAATTCTATGATCGAAAGTCTTTGTCTTGACCAAACACACCTCGTTTGACTTGGTCAAATATTATCGGGACACAAATTACAGGCTGCGGGGATATGAAAACGCCCGCATGTTTATCAAGTCACTTTTCGTCATCTCGAGCCTGCTTCTATCGGGCCGAATCAGTCATGACCAACGAGTTTTTGTCCAAATTGTCAGCTATATCTGAGTACTTATTGGGCCATCAAATGGACTTATTAACGTAATATTGGGCCGTCACCCATAGCAGCAATAGGCCCAATAAAACTCGAAAAGCCCAAATAGCCCAAAACAGAGTTTCCTCCTCCCGCGTTCGGTTTGATCAGTTATCTATTTCTAGGGCTCAGTCTCAGACCGGTTCGCTTCGCTTGTACTTCCAAAGGCAAAAGCAAAAACCTCTCTCTCGATCGATCGAAAATCGAAGACTCAGAGATTGTGTTTCAGAGTCGAACCAGCCAATCAAGCAGCAGCGACAATGCTCTCAGGAGATATACCTCCGAATCAAACAGTTTACATTAAGAACCTCAACGAGAAGGTCAAGAAAGAAGGTATCATTTTCAACTTCTCCATTTTACTTTTTCTAGGGTTCAGTTTCGTTGATTTTCTTCCACTTTCCTGCACTTTCTCTTCCACCGAACAAGTAATTTCACTCGAATTAGCCTCCTAATGCACATTACCTGTTGCTAGAAAGTTGAGGCTTTCGTTTTGAGTTCAGTTCGTGGATTATTGGTGCTAGGAAGTAATTGAAGTGCCCTAGAATTATGCTCTCTCTCTCTCTTTTTTTTTTTTCTTTTTTTTGAACTTTTGCTTGAATCGTATAGGCTTATCAGTTATTGAGTTTTTTGTTCCTGATGTATTTGATCTCGAACACAATAGGAGCTTCAGTTTTCAATTACTGTAGAATAATGCATATGTTGGTCTCACGATATGATTGTAACATAGTTTTGAAGTAGTCTGTATAAGATTTTATTATACAACTGAAGCTGCTGCATCTACTGCATTTTGCTTATTTTTTGTATAATCATCTTTTGTTGATTTCAACTGAATAAAATTGTGTTTTCCTAATGGAATTGACTGTTGCTCTCAGTTTAATCAGTATGGAATTGAGGTAGTATTTGAATTAGAACTTCCATTAAAGAATGGGAATCATGATTTGGAATGAGAATGAGATTCTCATTGTTCATGTTTGGATTAGGATTAAGATTAAATTTCTCGGTCATGAGAATGTAATGGTATTCCCATTCTTAGGTAAAGAGTATATAAATCTACCATTCTGTACTGTCGTTGAATTCCTGTTATATTTATAATCGGATATTGCATATCTTATTGCCTTCTGTAGTAGAATGATATCATTTCTGACTCATTTGACAGAATTGAAGAGATCCCTGTATGCTTTGTTCTCTCAATATGGAAGGATTTTGGATGTGGTTGCCTTGAAGACAGCTAAGCTTCGTGGACAAGCATGGATTGTTTTCAGTGAAGTGACAGCTGCCAGTAATGCAGTGCGACAGATGCAAAATTTTCCATTTTACGATAAACCTATGGTGAGTTTAGGGGTTGAAATTGTGTATTGTCTATCTTGTCATCTATGGACACGCCTATAGAAATGTTGAACTTGTAGGAACCAAGTCTGATCTGAATATATAATTTCACACTGAATCTCTTTAATGCTGGTGGTGATGTTGTATATTGACAAACAATTAGTGGTTAACCTTGTTTTCAAATCATCTTGGCCTTTTAAGTTAAGCTGCTGTGTCCATGCAAGATGAAATGCCCAATTCTTTCTCTTACTTTTATAGTTTGTGTTACATTTTGGAGGTAATTAGCTACAAAATGTTGGAATCAACCTGTTGAGCTCTTTGTGTGTGTCTGTGACTGTGAATTAGTTTCTCTCCATAATTTGGTGTAGGTATGAAAACTATCTGGAGTGTAGACCATTCTAATGACACTCTGTCTTTGAAGTAAAGTAACCTACTACTCTTCTGCATGTTGCCTGTTCATAATCTTACGTTATTTTATACTTATCAACTTTTATGATTAAATTCTGATATGAATCATGAACCACTTTGGTGCAGCGGTTACAATATGCAAAAACAAAGTCTGACTGTGTTGCTAAAGCGGATGGATCCTTCGTTCCAAGAGAGAAGAAAAAGAAGCAAGAAGAAAAAGGTGAGAAAGTCAGTTTTAAAGTTAAGTTTCCTTATAGTCATTAGGAGATGTCACTATTGTCTATAGATAATGGCTGATGGATGATTTTGTGCGCAATATGATTGTGGAGAGATAAGTGGTAGGTTTACTCTATACTCAATTACTCATGGAATACGGATCTGTCAAACATCTAATGTGTTCAAATATAAACAGCTTGACACGACCATAAGTTTTTATATTTGATTATCTTAGTATACCTGTGTGACTAGTGGAAGAGCATGTTCTAACTCTAATGGATTCATAAATTTCAATTCTGGATATTATACGGGTATACAATAATAGATGGACCAGTCACCAGTCCCATACATAAAGCAAAGGAACAATGTGGAGAATGACAATGTTCACTATAGTACTCCGGTTCTCACGTTTCTTGTGGATTTCAAATCTGTAGTAAATAAGATAAATAGAAATCAGAATATGGTTTGATAAAAAAATAGGATTTTCAGTTCAGGATCAGTCTTTCTTTTCTTGATTCATTGAAGTGTGTTTAATTTGATCCATTGTGACATGACTGCTCTTGAATCTTCCAGCTGAAAGAAAGCGACGAGCTGATGATACACAACAACCCGGTATGGCTAATGGCGCAAGGCATGAAAACAATGGGGCTCCTCCTGTAAGTTCCTAGATTTTATCTTTTCCGCATTCCTTCTCTCAATTTGATTTAAGATAATGCTGCCATTAGCCTGTATTATTGCCCACAAATACATGACTAACCTAAACAATTTCATGACACATAACTAACCTCAAGTTTAGTCACCCCATTTTGTTAGCAACTCTCTTAAATCCTTAAGATGAAAAGACTTTTTTATCACCTTACTCTTAAAGTTTCAACTCATACTCCCAAAACGTGGATTTTCCTATAATTTGTGGATGAATGAGAAAAATGAGGAGAAAGAAACTAAATAAAAATAAATATAAAAGGGTGAAATTAGCTTTACATAAAATTAGTAGTCACATGCTTAGAGATAGTGTGAACATTTTGTTAAAATTAACAGACGGAATATGGTGACTAAACTTAAGACTAGTTAAATCTCGTGGAAAATTCTTTAGTTATTCGTAATTACCCCTTTTTTTATTACATGGTCATCATGAATCGTTTTAGTCGTGGAATGTAAACCTTTAACCCGACCTAATTGTGTTTGTGTCATGTGCAGGCTCCTTTCCGCCATGGAAACTCTAATGCACAAGAAGAAGCTGCTCCAAACAACATTCTCTTTATTCAGAATCTACCCCATGAAACCACAAGCATGATGTTGCAAATGCTCTTCGAACAATACCCCGGGTTTAGGGAAGTTCGTATGATTGAAGCAAAACCCGGCATCGCATTTGTGGAATTCGAAGATGATGTGCAATCCTCCATGGCAATGCAAGCCCTTCAAGGATTCAAAATCACCCCTCATAATCCCATGGAAATCACTTATGCAAAGAAGTAGCCCATCGTAAGTGCTGTCTTAATATCATTTCTTGCATTCCCAAGGATATTGTTATGTAATAGTAGAAAAATTTTATGCGTACCATAGTGTTGTAGAGATTGGTCTTTAAGAAACTACTTGGACTAGTATCTCTTTTTTTGTCCCGATATTTGATCTCACATTGAAGGTAGAAAACCAATACCGTATTATTCTTGTCAGAGTATTCGCGCAATCTTTCTTATTATTTGAATTTCTATGAGTCGCAAGAGTGTTCTTTCTTTTGTTGTGATCACGAACAATTGCAAGCTGGATCGATCAGCCCACTGGTATGTTCTCAAATCTCAATCTCGGAAAATTGGCTTTTGCATAATGATATATAAATGAAAAACGGAATGAGTTATGAGTTATTTTTTACTTTAGTTGACATTCCTATTTACAACTAGTATTGTATTGTGTTGTTGATGAAAACAATATAAAAAACATACAGTTTTCAAATGTTATTAATATCTGTAAAACCACAATTGAAAATTTGTCGAGGATGCATTTTTCTTGGTTCTATGGGTGGTCGGTCTCAGTTCTGAGAGCGATTTGTCTATAATTAATTCTGTTAACGAAATAGACTTCTATTCTGTAAATTAGTTATGCAGAGTTGACTCTTCACTGCCAACTAGTTGTCTGGTAAATTTTGTAAATGAGGTATGCGGAGTTGACTCTTCATCGCCAGCGATTTGTCTGGTCAATTATGTTAACAAACGAGACTTCAACTCGTTAATTAGTTATGTGGAGCCGACTTTTAACTACCGGCTTCTTAGATGGACAATATTTGAAGCTGGCAATTCAGATTTCTGGCTGAATCTCAAAAAGTCTAACATGAACCCGAACTTGCAATTCAAATTTCGGGTAGTGTTGAGAAAGGTCTAACATGAACCTAAACTTGCCAGATGTGCAAGTTTGTGCTAATTACAAGTTTTGGGTTTGCAGTTTTTCCTGGAAATTAGATCCGACAAAGAGTTAATTAGCTCCATATTATGCAACAAAAAATGCGAATCAAATTTTGTGCTCTCATGTGATGGGAGCGGTAGTTACACGCACATGGATGGCGCGTGAAATAGATTTGTGGATATAATATAAAGTAAAGTAAAGAAAGTGACACCGTACGTAGTACCATGTGCACTTGAATCTGTCCTTCCTCAAATGTTAACTTCCCCAAATGGTATTGATTCCTCTCTACCTATGTCCTTCCCTTTATTAGTCTATTCATTTTTATATTTCTATGCCTACTCATCTACAGGTGTTTCTTTTGTACTCACCTTGCATGTGAAATGTCCAAAACGCCCCCAAATTCTCTTCGGGTCCAAAATAGAAAGTGTCCAACTTTAATCTTATCCAAAACAAATATGGGTTCGGCCGTTTGATATGCAAAATGTGTATACTTGTCCGACCAATCAATTTAAAAATTAGGGGAAAATATGTCAAGTTTTAAGTGTATATGAGTTCGAGTTCAAACTATAGTTTCGTTTAAATGGCAAAAAAATATGACAATTTTGAAGAAAATGGATTCTAGTGAACAATTTACCTAGTATGGTAACTTCACATCCAAGAAAATGAAAGAATAATATAAAAGTACTAAAAATTTTGAAAACTCAAAAACTATATTTGTAAATTCATCAAAATCTCCGTGAAGCTTTATCTTGCAATTTGATTTTGTAACAATGGTCTCCCCCAGATGAACCTGCAGTTGTTTCAGTTACAAACGGTTATGTCAGATTCAGATACCATCCTCACCAACTCAATCTCCACAAAAATATAGTATTTCTTATGAACAATCAATCAATCCATTTCTTTGTTCATAGATTCAAATCATTTCAATCCAAAGAACAAAATGCAGATCAATACACTACAGTAGAATCTGAGTCCTTCTTCAAATTCGGCTCCAATGAACAAGCACAGCACCACAAATTTCTTCGAATTCGATATCTGTGAGATCTTATTCACAGTTCTCGACCTTCTCGACGACGACGACGACGATGGGAATGATCCGTTTTCCAGAAAATCATTCTCTCTGGTCTGCAAAACCTTCCACTCCGTCGAGTCTCGCCACCGCAAAACCCTCCGGCCACTTCGCGCCGACCTCCTCCCGGCGATCCTCAGCCGCTACCCTCTCATCGCTCGCCTCGATCTCTCTCGCTGCGCTCGCGTCGACGAAGCCACATTGAATCTCATATCATCGGCTTGGAGCTCCACCTTGCGGTCGATCAATCTTTCCAGCTCCAGGTCTAGGGTTTTCTCCGCCGCTGGATTGTCGAGTTTGGTCGCGAACTGTTCGCGATTGGTCGAGATTGATCTGTCGAACGGGACGGGGCTGACGGACTCGGCGGCGGCGGCGATTGCGGAGGCGAAGAATCTGAAGAGGCTGTGGTTGACGAGATGTAAGCTGATTACGGATCTGGGGATTGGGTGTATCGCTGTTGGATGTAGGAAGCTGAAGCTGATTTGCTTGAAATGGTGTTTGCGTGTTACTGATTTGGGGGTGCGTTGGCTTGCCATGAAATGTGAACAGATTAGCACTTTGGATCTCTCTTTTTTACCGGTAATTTCAGTTCATTTTCACTAATTTGATCTCCATAACATTTTGATTGTTCTGTTCTAATTTGTTTGCTTGGTTTAGATTCATGTTTGTGCTTGTGCTTATTAGTTTTGATGATTTGAACTGTTCTGCCGTTAGTTGTTGATGCATATTCTGTGAAAGTCAAATTTTCCGAACAGCTTGAATTGGATGTTGATAATTTTGATTCACCGAGTATTTGCTTGCAATGATATTCGGAGGTGGATAGTATTCATCTTCCAGCTCTGGGTCATTGATGATTGTTTCCAATACTTTCTGGTAGAAAAGTTCCATATGATAGTGACAAGTGAAGCACACCCATCTTAATTAAGGTAGCGTTTGAATTAGAATATTTGTTTATGAATGAGAATGGTAATGAAAATTACATTTTGCATGTTTAGATTACGACTTTTTTTGGTCTCATTCACATTCTCTTTAATTGAAATGCTACCTAAGTTCTAGACTTGCTGATGAACTAATTGAAATTTGGAAGACTTTGATCCTTTAAATAGTAAATACTTTTCCAAAGTTCATGGCTGATGTACCATCCTGTTCTGTTAGTGAATTCCTGATTGGTTTTGTTGTAGTTTTGTTCGGCAAAGTAAAAATGTAGGATTTCCTTTGCTTTTTAACTTCTAAGCTTCTTGAATTTATTGTACTCAGTGCTACATTTATGTATTCTTTGTGAGAATTGCCTAGCCTTTTCCTGACTTGTTCCATGCTTTTGCATTGCAGATCACCGAGAAATGTCTTCCACCTATCCTGCAACTACAACATCTTGAAGATTTGGTTCTTGAGGGATGCCTCAGCATCGACGATGATGGCCTTGCAACCCTCAGACATAGTTGCAAGTCACTAAAGGTACTTTTTGAACAATACTCAATAAGTGACATCATATCGACACTTAATAGCATGCTTAATGATGTAGCATGATTTTCAACTAAACATGATTTGTATTGGCTGATTGACTAAATTTTCATTTGCACAGAGCCTTAATATGTCGAACTGCCAAAATTTTGGTCATGTGGGTTTATCTTCTCTGACCAACGGCACTAAAAGTTTACAGCAACTTAACTTGGCATATAGCTGTTCTGTAAGTACGAGATTCTTTGTTGATTTCATAACAGTTTCAAATACTCTCATTTGGTTTATCCCTTACCTTCTCCTTGTTGGTTTAGATAACTGCTGATCTTGGGAAAAGTCTGCATAACTTTTTGGGGCTTCAATCTGTTAAATTAGACGGTTGTTTGGTTACATGTTCTGGCCTAAAAGCTATTGGAGCCTGCAGTGCTTTGCTAAAGGAGCTAAGCTTAAGCAAGTGCTCAGGAGTCACAGATGAGAGTTTATCCTTTCTTGTGCAAAGACACAGAGAACTGAAGAAACTAGACATCACGTGCTGTCGCAAGATCACTTCTGCTTCTATAGACAGCATAACAAATTATTGCACTTCACTCACCTCCCTCAGGATGGAGTCTTGTAGCTCGATTTCAAAGGAAAGCTTTGTGTTGATTGGACAGCGTTGCCAATTCTTAGAGGAGTTGGATGTCACGGATAATGAAATTGACGATGAAGGTTTCAACTCTTAACCCTGAAATAATCTCTGTAAAATTTGCGCTGATTCATTATTATGGGGTATAAACTTGCGCCTTTGAGTTAATTATGCTCTGTTTATTTTGTGTAGGTTTAAAGTCCATATCGAAATGTTCCAGACTTGTTAGTTTGAAGCTAGGAATTTGCTTGAACATAACTGATGTTGGACTCATCCAAGTTGGTAGCAATTGTTCAAGCCTCAAAGAGCTTGATTTGTACAGGTATGATCTTATCAACTATCCGTCTTTTTACACATTTCTCGTTCTTTACTTGGTTTTATATGAAACTTGTACCTTATGAAGAATTTAGAATTATGTTGGATCCTGAACCTCTCCATTCAGTTTATTTTCATTAATCCTTGGAAACATTGTTGTTCAGAGTAGAAACTCAGACCAAATAAATTGTGTTATACAACTTAGGTAGCGTTTGGATCATATAATTTTGAATGGCAATGAGACTTGTTCCAAAGCCATTTTCATGACCAAAAAATCATAAAACAAACATGAACAATGAGAATCTCATTCCCATTTTGAACCAAAAATCCTAATCCAAACGCTAATACAGTATATCAGTTGTAGTTTCTTGAATAAGATAAGCAAAGCTTGGAAATTGGAATCTGTGGATCTAGTACAGCATGATTTCTGTTCTGATCTTTATCTCTTTTATCCTACTTTTTCAATTCACCTCAGCTCTAATAGATGGGCTTGTGGATCTTAGATTCGAATGTTTGATACTCTTGGCTTCAAGGAATTGCGATATGACATTTGAAGTCGGACATCTCTCAAATTTATCATAATACCAAATTAACTCTCATCTAAGCTTGTTGTGGTTCTTTTGCTCAGGTCCTCGGGAATAACTGACTCAGGCATCGCATCAGTAGGCCATGGATGTCCGGCCTTGGAGATGATTAACATTGCGTACAATGACAAAGTTTCAGACACATCATTGATATTGCTGTCAAAATGTTTAAGGTTAAAAGTCCTCGAGATTCGTGGGTGTCCTTGCGTCTCATCAGTGGGACTATCAGCCATTGCCGCAGGAAGTAGACAACTCAGAGTGCTAGACATAAAGAAATGCTGCAACATCAACGATGCTGGAATGCTTTCGCTCGCACAATTTTCCCAAAACCTCAAACAGGTGATCATAGTCATCTTCTCATTTCCTTATGTTGTTATCTATGTTGCTTTTTAAGGTTTTAACATGTATAGTGTCTTTTTCTTTTCTCTGTTCAGATCAATTTGTCATATTGTTCTGTTTCGGATGTTGGGCTTTTATCACTTGCCAGCATCAACCATCTCCAGAACATGACCATCCTGCACGTTACGGGTTTGACTCCAAATGGCCTGGCGGCCGCCCTATTGGCGTGTGCAGGGCTAATGAAAGTGAAGCTCCACAAAGCCTTCAAGCCATTGCTTCCACAGACAGTTTTTGAGTTCATGGAAGCTAGGGGATGTCTATTTCAATGGAGGGACAAAGCATTTCAGGTACTACACATACATATCTCTCTTTTCCTTTGTTGAAATGGAATTGCCAACATATATATGATATTGAGTACACTAATAACGTTTGATCACAAAGTCATGATCGAAGCACGAATTATGAGAATCAGATACTCATTATCACTTTCATTCTTGATTCTCGTTATTGAACAAACATTTTAATCCAAAATACTTTCATGTAATGATTTATTAAGATTTAGACCGTAGAAGTTGGTTTTGGATTTGTTGAATTGTCGTAATTGAATTTAGTTGTGAATGGTTTACAGGTAGATTTGGATCCAAAGGGATGGAATCTGCATTTTCAAAGGGGGTTTGAAGATTCCTAGTCCGATTCGAGTGACTAAGAAGGAACACGATAAATCATGATCGATCAACCAATCAATTGCTCAGTTGCCGTCTCTACAATATGTCAATACGAACAACAATTTGACAAAAAAAGTAAATCAAGTATGAACCACATACTTAAGAGATCACGACGGGTAAACTGCCAAAAAAAAAACTATTGCGAACGACGCAGAATCTGACTTAATTCGATTCAAAAATTCAACTCATATTGGTAACTCAGTAATTAGTATTGATGAACCAAGAGTAAGTTCATATTGTATAAAGATGAATGGCTCGTTTATTTATTTTTTCATGATTTTAAAGTTTTTGGTTTATGTGAATTTGAGAATCAAGACCTATACTTTTTGCATGAAATTATGAAATATCTACACCAATTTCTGATATACAAACCCAAGATATGTTAATGTTTCCCATTTTGGTTAACTTTTAATCTTTGATAAAAATGAATAGTTAAGTAACTCGTAAGATGATCATAATACTATAATTATTTATGGATAGAAACAAGTTTAAACTTAAATTTGTTCGGGCGCAAATTAAACCTTCAATAAAATTATGACATATTATTAAAAAATATGTTCTCACTAAGTAAATGTTACGTGTCAATTTTTAACTGTTACGTCTTTTAACAATATTAAATGAGCAAAAACGGGTTAATATAATCAATTAATTAAATTTATAACTAAATTTGACTAAATAAACTAAGTTCTTCACTACGATTTAACTCGAAAGACGAACTAAATCTATGATTGGCAAAATCAAATGAAGTCATAGAAGGTAAAATATACAATATATTAGTATATTAAGGAAGAAGAGGGAATCCATGTGATTACTGAAAATGTTTAAACTCATTTTGCCAGCTAATATTATTCTTGTTATTTATTATTTAAATTCTGTTACGTGTTGACGTCGTTAGTTCTCAAGTTTTGAGTTCTATAATTCAAGACTAATTTAATTATTTATTCCATAATATATATATTGTAGTTGGAGTTGGAGCATTTGTATTTTTGTCCTTTATGCATATAATTATTTAATAATTTCTCTATCAATCCACTTTCTCCTCTCTCTCTTTCTTCACCCAATTAAGACTCATAATTTGTATTAATCTCAATTTTGCACTTTCATTTTTAAAATATTAAGGACTAATTAATATGTCACACTATTATGTAGTATCATGTTTTTCTGCACATATACATACACACATTACACACACATATATATATATATATAAAAGCTATAATACCACGCGTGTTCTATGTATATATTGTAACTATAAAGATAAAATTCAGCAAAAAAAATGTTTTGTTGCTTCTGTAGTTATTTTCTAGCTTGAATTATGACTGAATAAGCTCAAAATAAAATATCAACATCATCCGTCTTAAAATGAGTGTCATTTTTTAAATAAAAAAAATGTTCCAAAATAAGTGTCTTGTTTCTATTTTTAGGTTATTATATTATTGTTTTTCTCATATTATCCTTATCACTTATGCACATGGACAGATATGTACATGGAGTGTAGGTGGGAAAGTGAGGGTTATGTTGAAAACACACTAAATAATCTTATAATTCTTAATTTTTGCAAAAATTGAAAACAAAACACTCATTTTAAAACGGAAAGAGGGTTATAGGTATTACCTTTATAAGAAGGAATGCTCAAGTTGAAGGAATAATATGACAATTAGATTTATCCCCCTTTAAATTATTTAACATAAAATGAATCATGTGTATAATGAAGCATATTTTGACCACATATAATAGGTTTTTAATAGAGAGGATTGTAGTTGATGCCCAAACTCATTTAATTTATGCATTATTATAAGTAGCATAAAAATTTGCAAATGGCTCTTGTGTAAAATGAATATTAGAAACTTTCTCAAAAATGTGTTATGTGTTAAATTAGACAAAAATTGATATTTAAGTGCACATGTATTTGGCTTATGAGAGAATTATGTCTAAAGTAAAACCAAATGACAACTTTTGACCCATATAGATGCTCACTTAACTAACAAATTCTGACTAATTTAATAATTGAAGCTGGTTAGTGAAAGTGTTTGATGTTCATTTGATTTGAAAGAAGAAAAAAAGTTTTAGGAAATTATATGTCTTGTGTGATAAACGCATAAATGTCAACTACAATATTTTTTTTTGGAATTGTACAAACACAATTATTGACGTGTTTAATGAAATGTTTATTCTTCAATTCATATTTGATCAAACATTAACCACCATTTGAAGTCTAATGACGCCAATAATTAATCTCTCGCTCACCCCTCTCTCTCTATATATATATATAGGGGAAAATGTATATCAT
>JAYMTH010000595.1:0-19533 GCA_036897465.1 Pelargonium australe
ACGAAGTGCAAGAGACACAGTAAAAAATAAACAAAAAAAAAAAAAAAATCACCGAAGAAGAAGAACAAGAAAGCTCGGGCTCTCTCTCTGTCTCTGAAAGGAAAGAACAAGAAAATTCAAATTACCTGTACAAAACTATGCTCGTCTTCTTCGCCGATTTTTCGTCTCCGATCCCTCCGATAATCTACTCGGTCTAACTTCTCTCCTTTCTCTTCTCCTGACGGTCTAGGTAATTGCTATTTTCTCTCGTTTTTACCTCTGTTTGGTTGCCGAGAAAATTTGTACGGAAAACCTGAATTGTGTTTCTGAATCTTTATGTTTTATGATTTGTGGCACTTGTGGAATCATATATGTTATGTTGTTTTCTGATTATTTATGTTTCTTCTCCGTATTGATTGTGATATTGAGACTAATGTAATTTGTGTGTTTTTGTTTTTCTTATTGAAATGATTGAGATTAGTATAGGCCACATAGGGCTATGTTTGAGAATTGGTTTCCATAACTTTCTATGAGACTAAGAAACTTTGGGTTTGGGGATTGAAACATGGCTTTAAGCTTGTAATACTGAATATTTTGGATTTCACCTCTTGGTTCAGTTCCTTGAGGTTTTGTGATTAAGATAGGAAATAATGGTTCTTGGGCTATTTGTTGGTGCAGAGCTATGCCAACATTTTCTGCTATTGCTTTGGATCAATTGATAGAACCTGGAGCATCCAATCCTGTTGACAATTCTGATCCTCATTCGGTGCCCACTCATAGTTTTGTGAAACATCCTCCTCCTCGTCCAAAGCTCGAGAGGAGAAATAGTGCATCAACCGCGGAAAGGAAAGTTCAACGTCCTCAATTATCACCCGCGCTCTATGCCACACCTGCGCCAACCCCACTCCCTGACTCACCATCTTCTTTTCCACCTTCACCTTATATAATCAATCACAAGCGACGTGGACCTCGTCTTCTGAAGAGTTCCTCGGAGATAAATGTATCTTCCCACCGAGCGGCCCTCGATGAGGAAAATGTCAATGGTAATGTAAAGAATGAAGAAACCAAGTCAAGCCGTTCGACTGAGGATCCTCCTATTGAAATAGAGTACGTGAATGAAAGCCATGATTGTGCTGCTGGAAGCAGTAATAAGGAACTCGAGAGCACTAATGAAAAGCACACGGGCCTTAAAAAAGTTCATGGAAGTAGTGACTCATTGAATCGATTTGTTGGGAAAAATGGTTCACTAAAGCTTGTTGCATTACACTCAGATAGAGAAACTGGCGAGTTGGACGGTTTCTTTGATCCACAGGAATCAATCCGATACGCAAGTAGCACCGAGGGAGAGGATAATGCTAGTTTGGAACGTGCTACAAAGCTTGCTACCCCAATGGGAGAGTTTTTTGATGCTCCAGAAGGTACTTGTACTTTACCTATACATTGTCTGCATTGCCAATATTTCTAATTTTATATTCTTTGGTAATATTTTTGCTGGAGGCTAGAAGTATTATGGTCACTTGATTAATTTCGGGGTGCTTCTGTTCTTCGATGTCCTTCTTGCATGCCATTCTTCTTTCATTGCTGGATATATCTAGTAGAAGCATTGCATAAGATCGGTGAAGGATGATCCAGCTCTATCCATGATATACTTGGTGTTGGAAAGTAAAAGATTGACCTGACAAGCCTGGTTGTAGGATTGCTCTCTATTCCTTGTGACCTCTGAGGGTGTGTACATACAAAAGTTTAAACTTAAAAGTTCAAAATGTGAACAAAACCCTTTAGTTCTACTCTTCTAGTTTTGTTCTCAAAACGTTGTTGAATAAGTTTATTGGTTTAACATTGTTATTTTGCGGATAACTATAGCAATGCAGTTCAATATGACTAATTAACAGTGTTGCGAAGCTTACATAGCTATTTTTTCCCACAGAACTATCTTTTGATGGGGCACATTCATCTTTCCGTGATATTGAAGCTGAGTTGCACGAACTAAGAATGGGTATGTCGTTGGAAATAGTGAAGCGAAAGCATGCTGAAGAATCCCTCCATGAAATGAAAAGTCGGTGGCAGAGGATGAGGCAACAGTTAGCTCAAGTGGGGTTGACACTGCCTGCAGATCCTACTGCTCAAGATGGCCAGCAGTCAGGTACAGATCCCGCTGAAGAACTGTGCCAGCAAGTTTATGTGGCTAGGTTTGTATCAGAATCCATAGGGATGGGCATTGCAAAAGCTGAGGTGGAGAAGGAGATGGAATCTCATCTGGAGGCAAAGAACTTTGAGATTGCTCGTTTGCTGGACCGTCTCCACTATTATGAGGCTGTAAATCATGAGATGTCTCAAAGAAACCAAGAAGCAGTTGGTAAGTTTTATGCATCATGTCATTCCATCTGTTTGGGTAACATTCATATCTTCCTTGATGAAGCAGTAATATTTTCTAGTCAATGTTAGGCTATCCTTACAATACCATCCTATGATGTTACATTTACTGCACCACACAACTTGGATCTGTACTGTTACATTTACTTATCGTCAACATGCTGATATGATGTACAAAATGTGCTTATTCCCAGTATATCATACCTCCCATTCTCTTTGCCAGACCTTTCCCTCACTATCCTTTTGTTTTCTCATGCTTTTGAGCAGAAATGGCCCGGCGACAAAGGCAGGTAAAGAAGAAAAAGCAAATGTGGGTCTGGGGCTCTATTGCTGCTGTTGTTACATTAGGCTCTGCAGCTGCCTTGGTGTGGTCGTACCTCCCAGAACAAAGCTCATCATCTTCCGCCGACTTTCCTCAGGCTTCGGAACGAGGTGATGCCTCCAAACGATGAAACATCCGATCACCATTGCGGAGAAAGGGAACTATACTTGTATAAAATTTATTTATTTTGTCTGATGATTTTTGCTGGCCACTGAAGATGTGTATAGTTTGACTTCATCTTGATATAAGCCTAAATTCATTTGTATTATACGTAGATATGCTGTACTAACATGTCTTTATGATGATCACATATTCCTATTGCTGTCTCTCGTTTCCTGCAACATCCTATTTGCGAAAATGTTTACTAAGATTGTTTGTATGTTACACGTCCCAACACAGGTTGTAGTCGCACCACAAAACATTAATACGGACACATTTAACACTCTGGATATGTACACTAATTATGCATGCATGTTTTGGAGGTACAACGAGTCTAAACGCGCTAATTTCGTATAGAATAGTCTGCTCTAGTTTTGGGGAGCATCCAGTACCCTGAGGGCCCATGGGCCGTAAGGCCCATGTTTCTGTAGAGAACAAGAAGTGCTCTGATGACATAGAAATGAGAGCGAGCCTTGAGTTATCTACAACGACTCGGAATTGGAAGCTCCGGTGATGGAACTAGCTTCTCGCATGTCTGCTACTCTGCCCAGACCTCAATGCTTGGCCGTCTCAGATTACAAGTTCTCGCCGTTTTGCTCGCACTCCAGAAACCAATTCCGTGAAAATCAGTTCCAGTTCCAAGCCAAGACTAGTGTTTCTCGGAGGAGGAACTGGAATCCGAACCTCGTAGCGTCGCAGAAGCAACGGCAGTACATTAGCCACGCTGAAGAGGAGGAGGAAGAAGAAGATGACGAAGAAGATAACGAGGAGGAAGAGATTTTTCTGTCACTGAGTCAGAAGCCGGACAGGAGCATTGCTTTGCTCTACGATTACGAGTTGGAGGAGTTTGATTTTACCACCGGCCCTAACCATCGAAGCGGTGAGTCGACTCACTCTTCTCATCCTCTATTTTCGAGATAACATCGTTCTTATCTGTTTGCTTTACTTTCTCTTTAGTTATAAACTGTTTTAAGATGCTTCCAAAATTTCAATTTTGGCCTTAATGTCACTGTAGAAACCATAACATTCAGCTCTAACAAAACACGATACAGTTTTGAACCAATTAATGTATTCCATGATTTTTTAGTTTTGTTAGCAATTTTTTTGGTAAAGACTTAAGGCTTATTTTTTAGTTTTTAGCATTTTTTTTTGGATAATTTTTTCTTGTGCTCCCATGTGTTCAATCTGGATATGGATATCTCAAGTGTAGAGAAATGATGGTTGATGACAATGAACTCGTGTAATTTTATTGTATGTAATTGGAGTAAAATGAAATTATGTTTCTTCTAAATGTGGTGAAAGGATCTTTTGAACGGCAGATAATAACATTAAGAGTCAAGTTTTAGCTTGTAACAGAAGAGGTCTATCCTTACTGCCATTTTTAAGAATTTCTGTCCCATACTGCTTCCTTAGCATCAAAACTGTGCCTTCCACGAGTATGCTGTACAACATGAAACAAATAGAATGTTCACACTTTAAATCTATTAACATGGCCACTCTCAAACATTATTTTATTTTTACTTACCTCTTTTTTCTGAATATTGAAACTTTATACAAGGCCAAATTTGAAAACAGAATGAATTTATCATAGTGACCATTATTTCTCTATACTTAGGGTATTTGTGCCATGAAGATAGGGAGAAAAGTTTTGTGGTGTTGCATAACTTTTGGTTCATGCTCCATCCGAGCTTCAAGTTTCGTCCATTAATTTATGTCAAGAACTTTAGGGATGAAGCTCTCGATAGTATGTCTAATTTGATGAATCAAATGCAGGATGTGTGGCCGTGCTTGGCAAGCCAAATGTTGGAAAGAGTACACTTGTAAACCAAATGATTGGTCAGAAGTTTTCCATAGTTACGGACAAGCCTCAAACTACAAGACACCGAATTCTTGGTATATGTTCTGCCCCAGAATATCAGGTTTGATTATAAATTTTTGGAAACAAATGCTCTTATGTTTAACTTAAGTGCATATTCATATTATTAATTATCACTTATGGAACAAACAAGTAAAGACTCTCCAGTTGTGGTATCCATGTAGCATTATTTGGATAGCTTCTATCTACAGTTCTAAAGTCGTTGTGATTTGCTGTTTGCTCTCTCCTCAGTGTTACTTCAGTCATAAGAAGATCGTAATACCTAGAGGCTAGAAAGGTTAAGTTGACCATTTTGTGTTTACATATTTAGGAATTCTTTGATGATCATATTGAACAATTGAGATGGGGCTACTTATTATGCCTGTCAGAAAATGTGCTACAGTAAATAACTAGTTACACGGCAGCTATTTTAAATCTAGCAAAAAGGAAAAGGAACTAGAGAGTTCAGAATATCAATTAGGACGTTAAAATCTGCTGAAAACTTTACTGCCAATGAATTTCCAACATATTTTTGAAGTTAGTTAGTGTTGTTTTTCAATTTTTTTCATAGTTTTAATGTATACTGTTTTTTTTTACCCCTCTTTCATCTGACCCAAAAGTTTCGTGTAGATTATACTTTATGACACACCTGGTGTTATTGAGAAAAAAATGCACAAGTTGGACACCATGATGATGAAGAATGTTCGTGATGCTACAATTAATGCAGACTGTGTTGTAGTTCTTGTTGATGCATGTAAAGCGCCAGGAAAAGTATGCTTCTTCTTTTGTAGAGTTGTCTTTGAATCTATGTTTCCTTTTCCTTTTATTCCTCCTAGTTGAACTTCTTGTTTCTAGATTGACGAAGTACTGGAAGAAGGCATTGCAAACCTCCAAAATAAGCTGCCCACTTTGTTGGTCTTGAATAAGAAAGACCTTATCAAACCTGGTGAAATTGCTAAGAAACTTGAGGTTGGAGCCCTTTGATTATATTTCACTAGACGTACATTCATTGATTTAAATGGCTTATTCAGTCGAAACATATAGGGTAAAGTCAACACTTGTCTCTCATCTTTTTTTCCAGTGGTGCATATGAATGACTCCTTACATTTCCGAGGCTGAACCAAACTCCCTCCGAGCCCTCCGATTGATGCAAGCGACCCTTGCATTTAGTTTCAGTCCAACAATTGATTTTAGTGAAATTATGAACATCTATATATTATTTTCTCTTGGCATTTGGCTAGTAAGTGCTTGAAGGCAGTGATCAGGCTACGGTGATAGGAAGATACTAGGGGGTGATGGTGAGGGTGGCTTCATAATGTTGTGTTCCCTCTGTACCATATGGGTGTCATCTGTTGTTTGTCTTGCCGCCTCCACAATCTATGCTCACTTATATAAGCCTAAGCATGAACTATCTTTGCATTCCCATCTTATCCTTTACAGTAAAAGAAGTGAACAAAATCAATTACTAAAACGGCAATTTCTGGAAATTGACGACAAAAGTTGAGTTGGCATTGCATTATTTAGTATTTCTAGAAGATTGTGTCATACAAAAGAAACACTCATTTTGGTATGGAGGGATTATTTGATCATTGACTAAAGTGGTAAATTTAATAGTCGGATTGCATTCTGGTTGGTTTAGAGAAGCATCCACTTCTGATGGTTACTATCAATTGGTTGGATTTAAACCTTTCAATTTCTCAGTTCTATGCACTCTGTACTTATATGGTGTTGGATCTTTTTGTGGTCTTCCAGAATTTTCAAATATGTATCTTTCTCATTGAATTGTACATCCTGAATTAGTACCACATCTCGTGCAGTGGTATGAAAAATTTACTGATGCCGAAGAGGTCATACCTGTTAGTTCCAAATATGGCCAGGGGGTGGAAGATGTCAAGCAGTGGATTCTATCGAAACTCCCTCTAGGACCAGCTTATTATCCAAAGGTTTGTAGAAACCAATGCTTTGTCTATTTACTTTGAAGTCTTTTTTTTTTTCCACTTAACAATCTTCTATATTACACATATCCTCCCAATATGAAGCATAATACCTGTTTTAAGGTTTAAGGTTTTTGTTGACTAGAGTTTAGACCCAGAAACATGCCAAAGCTATACTACTTTAAAACCTCAAATGTTTGTGTCTAATTTTGTATAGGACTAGAAATTCTTGTAAAGCCGAACCAGGATTAAATTGCAGATAAAAGTGGTAGAAATTTATGTGTTAGGGTGGATGGAAGGGTGGTTATCTCTGCCACTCACAAAGCATTGCCATCTTAGTCTGATTAGTGTGGTGCTTTCATGTAGTGTGATTAATAAATTTCCTTTAAGAAAATGTGATGTTTATAGAGATTCAAATAATCAAATCCTTATTGCTGTTGCCTTATTTTGATTCTTTGTATTGTGAAATTACTTTGACGTAATAACTTTCACTGAATAGTGAATAAATCCTTCCATTAATTTGGTTAGCTTATTTATCATGGACCATCAGCAAAAAGATAATAAGCATTTGGGTTGGGAAGGGGAAAGAGCCTTTATGGGCTTGACTTTGTAATGAGACTTGGTGCATATATCAATATAACATGAAATTACCACTTTAGGTCTGCAGAAGCCTCGGTGTGAACAAAATCAAGTAGATTACTTGGATTGAAACGAAACCTGCTACAAGCATTAGGAAAATACATGGTTTTTGAATGATCTTTCTGTATACTTTCTCTTGGTTTTTCAGTATTTAAGCCTGTGAACATAGGAATATTATGCAACGAAATTAGTGAATTGCTAGTTAGATTTATTTACTCTACATTTTGTTGGATAAAAGTGTCAGTTCTAACTGTCTAATCTTCAATCTCATTCACTTTGTAAGATATGCTGTTTATTTTTCATGGGAAAACAAAATTTGGATTATTTTTTTTGGAATGGGAATGGGAACACCGGAACGGTAATGGGTATGAGATTTTCATTTTAAAGTCGTTTTCATGACTTAAAAGTGCTACCATGAAAAATGAGAAGCTCATTCCCAATTATAATCCAAACGCTACATTTGAATTTTATGTATTAAAGCATACCCTTGTTGCTTATTTTTTACCAGGACATTATCAGTGAACATCCAGAAAGATTCTTTGTAGGAGAAATTGTTAGAGAAAAGATATTTTTGCAGTACCGTAATGAAATCCCATATGCATGTCAGGTATGTTACTGAAACTCTCTAGATATGAATGTCAGATACTTTTATCTTCCATCATTATATCTTTTAGTAATAAATCTTTTAGAGTTTGAGTAGAGGAGGTTGTTTCTTATTTATTTATTCTGGAACCCTCCAGGTGAATGTGGTGACCTACAAAGCAAGGCCAGAAGCAAAAGATTTTATTCAAGTGGAGATCGTTGTTGAAAGAAACTCACAGAAGATGATCATCATTGGAAAGGTATAAATTGCATTTTATTTTTTCTCATCTCTTTTAGCTTGAGAAAGATAACCTTTGATATCCTTTTGTTTTCCTCAATTGCTGCAGGAAGGAAAGGCACTGAAGCTACTTGCAACAGCAGCTCGGCTCGATATTGAAGACTTCTTGCAGAAGAAAGTATATCTTGAGGTGGGTGCCAATTTCTCTAATCATTTCATTTTCATTAGCATCATCGATAACTAGGACTGCACTGGTGCATTGCTTTCAAAAGAACCTCATAAAAATTTCACTGCTTTGTCAGATCCAAGTAAAAGTAAAAGAGAATTGGCGACAAGATGAAGTCCTATTGAAAAGGTATGGGTACGGAAGGGAGATTCAAGCCTTATAGTTCCCCATATCCATCCATCCATCCACGACGGTAAATCATCGAAATGGTGGGTGATACTGTAATCTTTCTGGAAAGATTTTGTCCGCGCATTTGTGTGTAGTAAACGCAACGTTAATTTGTAGAATTGTAGGAAGTAGAGCATTGCTTTTGTTGTTCATTTGTTTCTAGTGAGAGTTTGTAAAACCCATATGTAATGCAGTGTAATGTAGCAGCAAGAGTTGCTGGCGCATGTTAGTGCTAGAAAGGAAGCGCTAGCGCTAGAAAGGCGCTTGTTGGGCTTGGGCCCATCTAGTGAGGACCACCTCACCCAGACAGCCCATATTCCCATATCGGAGAGTGAGACTCTAGTGGTGGCGAGTCCAGATTAACACAGGTGGTCTTGACCCACAAACGGTAGAGTTCAATATAACCAGAATTTTCCAGAAAAGCAAGAAATGACAAAAGATAAGATTGAGGCTTGGGCTGAAACAAACATAATCAGATAGTATTTGAAGACTGTATGGGTCCCGCGCAAGGCACGGCACATGCAGTGCAGTGCAATTAAAAAAAAAAAAAAAAAAGAGAACATGTTAGTGGGTCCAGTGAAAACGCCACAAAATGTACAACAACATGATATTAAAAACATTGGATCCTTCCTAGTTCCTACTCTCGTGGCTTTGTCGATTACCTTTGGAAGATTTTTAATTAAGTCGAAGAAAAGAACCAAACATCATCAAGTAGTCGATGATTTAGGTGCTTTTTTGAATATCAATTTACTGACCTTTGAAGATGTTGCTGAGGTAGTGTCTTGTAGTTTCCTGTTTGTGTATATAAATTTAGAAAGTTGTCGGTGAAATCATATCATTTACCAAATCAGAAAGATAAAGGAGAAAACCATAAACACACATTACCTAACTTAACTAAAGAATTAATGTCATGTCAAGACCCACAACCTGCACTATCAAATCAAGGATTTTTGTAGTTAATTACAAATAATAAAATTAATCTGATTGGTGGTTTAACCTTATTTGAGATGTATTTTTTACTTTCATATTCACCTTAATGAATTTGTGAGATTAGAACAATCCAAAAAATTCAGAATTTTATTTACTTGAGGTAAAAAATAAAATTTATTAAAAAATCATTTTTGTTAGTAAACATGCATCATTTTTATAAAATTAAATTAATGATTTTGTACATTGAAAAAATCACGAAGAAACGCGTTAAACTGAATAAACAAGCATTAAGTTATAAAAAAATATATTTTTACAAAAAATATAAAACGATGAATTTTTTTAACGATTAATTATGTCAAATCAGCAATTAAAAGTTAAAGTAAACTAACATTTAACTGTAGTCACTAGTTTGTTAACTTTTTAGAAGTTCAGTGCCTTACGAAAGTTAAACCACCACTTTGATTTTGTGGTCGAATTTCAGCCACCAAATTGAGCCAAAGTCCTTATTTCATTCTATAGTATTGATTCAACTATTTTTTTCAAGTCTGAAATCAAGGTTCTGGACGGTGTCATTCTCTCTTCCTTTCCAAGTGTTAGAGTTTATGAATTAGTTCAATTTTGATCTTCGAATCTTCAAGTGTCTAGTTGTTGCATTGATCCATGTTCAGTCAATGACAATGGGCCTGCACAAGTAACTCATCGTTAAACGGAGCCCTGGATGTGTGTTTGAGGAACTGCCTCCGGCGTGAGAGTAAGAACTCCACACAGACAAAAATTATGTAATAGATTGAGAATCGAATCTCCGAAATTCAGAACACAAAGAACGTTTGAGATTGTTTTTGGGTTCTCGCGTATGTGCTTTTTAAGGTAAAGTGAGTGAACCTGATTATGTGGGCTTGGGACTCCTTTTATAGTCTGCAAGCTTACATGTCCTCCGGCGGGCTCTAGAAGGTCGGTGACTAGGTGGGGGACCGCGGGCTCTGCGGTCTCTGGGTCACTGCCTATTGGATTTACACACCAGATGGGAAGGAGTTGGATGATGACGCGGTGCCTACTAGATTTGCACATCTGTAGGGTAGCCGACATTCTCAGTTTATCTCTATGCCAGTTGGCCTTGCTTGCCAACATGATTTTCACTATCTTTGAACTCCGACCATGTGGGAGGTGAAATTCATCTTTGATGAGTGTCTAGGGAGTGCATAGGTTGGGACTTGGAGCTAGACGGGGCGCACATTACTTCTCCAGGGTCCGTGGCCGGTCCTGGGCATCACTCACAGGAAAGTGCTCCCTTGTCTTGGACTGTCTTAGTTTAGGCTTCCTTGGTCTCAGTGGTCTTCTATCTCTGAAGACCTCTATCCAGAGAACCTTGATGGGTGACCCCTGCCCAGCGACCCTTGGTGGGTGACCCCTTCTCGGCGGCTCCCGATGGATGATCCTTCTCTAGTTACCCCTGATGGGTGTTTTCAGGTGGACATTGCATGTTTGAATTACCTGTTGGGAAGCACTTGATGGACGACACCTAATGGGCAACACCTGAAGGGCGGGATTTGAAGAGCAGCACCTGATGGGCAACACATGATGGGGAGCCCCTGATGGGTAGCACTTGTTGGGGACTGCCTTATTTTGATCTTCATTGTTCTGTTAGGTATCTCCCAATTTTTCATAATTGTAGCAGAGACGCTTCATTTATTATTGGTGCGAGTTGAGAAAATAGGTTTATTCTATGATATTCGGATTTGTAGCTTCTATGTCTCTCATCTTCAATTCGCAGATGATATAATTCTATTTTTGGATGATTTCAGCTTGCCTGACTCTGTCTCAAAATGCAAAAAATGTTCTGCACTGTTTCGAGCATGCATCAGTTTTAACTATAAATTTAATGAAATCACGTCTGATTGGCATAAATTTGGATCAAGATCGGATATGGTCCTTAGTTGAAGACCTTGGTTGTCAAATAGCGGAGTTCCCGATCACCTATCTCGGGTTGAAATTAGGTTGCAACCCTAGGATTTCCAGTTAATGGAATAGTATCATGATTGAAAAATTCAAGAAGCGTCTCGCTACTTGGAAATCAAAGTTCATATCTCTAGGTTTTCAGGTCACCTTAATTCGGTCAACACTCACCTTGCTTCCTTTGTTTTATATGTCCCTCTTTATAGCACCTAAGAATGTAATCTCTAGTCTTCAGACTATTGAGAGGCGCTTCTTTATGGCTGACCTCTTATTCTTCACGTGGTTTTTGCAAGGTTAATTGGAAATTAGTGGTTTCCAAGTGTATGCATAGCGGTCTAGGCATTCGTCAATTGCATGCTGCGAATGTTAGCCTCTTGAAAAAATGGTGGTGGCGCTTCACTACTCAACCAAACTCTCATTGGAAGGCGGTTTTTTGTGCCAAATAAGAATGTGAGGTTACTACATGGTCTATTCAAGATTTATATGCTTGGCAGCCTTCTCCCATAGTTCTTCATTTATTGGATTTGCAAAATTTGTCGGGTTTTATTGATTTGATGGGGTCTGGTAGTATGAAATGAGTAATTGGAAATGGTAACTCATGTCGGTTTGGATTGATCTGTGGATTTCTGAGGGTCGCATTTGTGAGTTGTTTCCACGTCTTTGTGTTTTGGTTGTTCATAAGTCTAAATATGTTAGTGAGGCACTGCCGGTGCTATAATCAACAGCTGCTAGGTCACTTTTCTGGTGGCCTTTAAGGGATGGGAGCATGATTCGTTGGCGGGCCTGTGTCGGGTTATGTCAAGTCGGGTCTATCTTCTTCATCAATGGATCGATTAATTTGGAAACATACGAAGTCGGGTTCTTTCTCGATTAAGAAAGTCTATGACCTTCTTTATGCAGGAAATCTGTATATCTATTTGGCTTGTGCGAAAGCAATTTGGATGCCGATCTTTCTTCCAAAAATAAAATGCTTTGCGTGTATTTCCGCTTTAAATAACATCCCGTCTAAATAGTTTCTTATTTATCGTCATGTTTTGCCAACTGGTTCAGATCTTTTTTGTCAACTATGTGATTTGGAAGTTGAATCATGTTCCTATCTCTTGCTTTTTCTGTACATGGTCCTCTCGTATTTGTCACGATATTTTTGTTTTGTGGGATGTTAAGGTCGTTGTGCCTAATTATTGCCCGTCATTTTTGGCGTCGTGGAGCTTGATCATTGGAGAGACGTTGTAGCGCATTCAAAGTTTCATTATGTCTTTAGTTTCTTGTATCGATTTTAGTCTTGGTAGTTCTATCTCGTTTAATTCTTGGGTGTTAGACCCGCTTTCTTGTTTGGTTCGAGGGTCTAGCATGCCTTTTGTTTGTACTTTTATCTGCACCTTCAGATTGGATAAATAAAATGTACCGCTCGCTTATATAAAAAAAACTTTTTTTTTTTGAAGTAAAAGAACAAAATATATATAAATTATGTAAAAAGAGATTATGTTACATATTTTTTTTTTTTAGTATATTTTAGTATTAAAAACTAATAGAGGAAATAATAAAAATAAATATAGGAGCAATGGTGGAAGTGTTTTCTTTTTTAACTTCCATGTTTGATGTGGTTTTATAGGGTTGATTATTGGAACCATTAGAGGCGGGAAAATATATATTTGGAGTTTTCATGGCGTTGCAATTGGGGCTGTGGTTGGCGGAATTTCAGCATTAGAATTTATCGAACTAACCGTCTACGGTGATACGTTGTCTACGGTAACCTTTTTATATTATTTTTACAACGAGTGTTTATTATTTGTTCAAAATAATGACCGTATATAGATTGTTGTTCTTTAGGTTTGCTAAAAATATTTGTAAGATATATTATAGATGGTACCAAAAAAATCGCAAGTTAATTAATGAATTACAATTCAATGCGTGGCACCCAAGTGCCCCATCATCCGAGCTTTCACAGGGTCAAAGAAATGACAAGTCCAAGAAAATCAACTTCAAGACCTCCGGCGATGACCAACGTCATCCGGCGACACTCAAAGTTGGCGACCACCGCCCCCCGTCAGCGTCCCAAGCCATGACACACGCCAAGTGCCCATGGTCGTTGCTCAAAGCCAATGGACATGGCCAAAATGCCATCCGTCTTGGTCAACGAAGCCCAAAGTCAAGAGACGAGCTTCCCAAGTCGAATTCCCAACCCATGGGACCTCACAACATCAAGGCAAGTCCACCCAAGGGCAACTGAGCCAAAGGAACCAAGGAAATAAACAAACCAAGTGGTCGTACAAGCCTCGCTGCGACGAAGATCATGACGAATGGTGGTTGACCATTTGTATGTGCCAAGCCATCCTTCCCAAGGCGATTTGCAGAGCCATCCATGCCTCATTGTGATCGTCATCACGACATAGGTTGTTCGTCCATCCTAGATTTGTACGCCCATCTCTCCAAGGCACCATCCATCCATCCCAAGATTTGTTGGCATGCCAGACACACCTCGTTGCGACCATCGTCGTGACGGAGGTCTTCTGTCCGTCCCAGACTCATCTAGATAACCATCAATACTTGCTAAGACCGTCCAAAGCCACATAAGCCATCTTGTCATGGTATGTCACAATGAGCATAGTTTGTCTGTCCCGGATCCATCCGCCTAAGCATTTGTGCTAAGACCATCTGTCTCGAGACTCGTTCGCCAGCTAACCATGGTCCATTGCGATGACGGTGGTGGTAAGCGTTGTCCATCTGCCCACAAATCTGTCCCGCATGACATCCTTTCCGAGCTATTCGTCCCAAACGAGCTAGCCATGCCTTGTCGCGAAGAGGGTTGTTTGTCCGTTCCGGATTCCATCTAACTATCCATGCAAGTCACCCGGACTCATTTTTCCATCCAGACTTGTCCGCCCGCCGTCCAAGTTGCCATCCGGATGCATCGGTAAGCCCATCCACTAACGTGGAAAGTCCAAGGACGATCGTCATGGCGAGGGTCCATGCCCAAGTCACTTGGCTCGTCTATTCGGCCCAACGAAATGCCCAACCTTCTGGGAAGCACCTAACATCATCATCGACATACCACTACATTGAATGGCCATCTAAGCCACTTTGGGAATTCTTCTGCTCTTCGGGCCACCAAGGCAACATCAAAACTAGTCTCGAAGCATTTGGACGTTCTCTAGCGCGATATAGGCTTCCAAGGTCTTCGTCGTATGCTCTCGGCTCACAAGATGATGAAAGTGGTTGGCCTCACCTGACAAGCGCGTAACACGCTAGCCTGTCAAGGCTCCAAGCCACCAAAGTGGGATCCACTTTGTATCTAGTGAATCATGCAATGACATGTGACACTTTATTTGGGGTTAGTATAAATACCCTTTCAAATAAGAAGAAGGGGATCCTAACTCACACAATTTACATACTCTCTCTAAAACGCTCTCTACGAGCTTCGTGGTTAGTCGACCGGGATCTCATTCTCATGCCTGAAGTAGCATCTCGGAATCACCACCCCGGGTCATCATTTTTTGGTGTGTTTGTCATCGCATGTGACAGGTTAACAAACATCACCAACGGATTTGACCAGTGTACGACCAAGTTAGAGTGGACGACACATTTGAGACTTAGACATTTTAAAATGTTGCCCATAATTTTTGGACTGATTTTTGGTCCCCTTTCAACAATTTTCTTGTTGGTCGCACCTTTGATGATGGTTGATCACTAAAGATGTGTCTTGAGTGCTTGAGATCATACTAGTCAACGCAAAATTATTTGATTGTCTTGAGAGACATAAATCATATCTTTGGTGCAAAGTTGCGCGTGTCGAGGTTGTTTCTGCTCTAGTATAATGGAGAGAGCCAATGTTGTTTATTTGAGGAAACTATATATTAAACTATGAATGTAGTAAATACAATACCTCCTGCACTAAAAAACCTAGAGTTATGTTTTCACGGTTTTGGAGCTTATGCTTTATGGGGTTTTCGATATGAGTCCATAGTTTGAGACTTGCTTGCAAAGTAATTTTGGTTGATTTTAGGCCGAAAGCTGAGTGCACTCGAGTTATGAGCTCATTCTCTATCATGATGTCGTTCGAATATTTTTTATGTTTATTTTTGTTGATAATTTGAAGCTTTTGCTTACATAACGGTATCTTTGAGTTTCCCTCGCCTTGTGAGTTACGATCATGATACTGTTCGAGGCACTAATCAAGTTGAGTGCACTGGTCAGATTAATATTTTTTGTTAGGTTATGGCTCTTCTATGGGAGTTATCGATATCTTGCGGTGTTCTTATTTTTAGTCCCAAATTGACCGGTTATGACCTTTCTTTCCAAACTATGTTGTTTGTATGTGATAAAAAAAATTTAATGTTTGGTTGGTCATGATAATAATACATCGGCCTCGTAGTGGCATAGGGTGTGCAATTGGTGGGGATGAGCCTTCTTCTAGTGACGAGGGTTCTGCTTTTAAGGGATGACTATTCTTGTGAATATCTAGAAGAGATAATATGATTATATCTCTAGTCGAACGATGTTCTTTTATCTTTTTGCTTTAAGCATGAGAGTCATTGGTTGGAAATGATAACGTACCTTCTCAATTTCGGGCCGCTACAGTCTTCTCTTGATGATTTTCTTGTTAGTAGCATTTTCAAATGAGCAATTAGCCCTGATAATCACTTTCTGCATTTATGAGGCTTTACTTTCCGTCAGCTAAGGTGCTCAATCTCTTTATGAGATGAGGTGCCGATTTGAAGCGTGAAGTTGGGCATGTGGAAAATGATAGTGCACTTGATCAAGCGCGTAGCAGAATGTGATGTGGTTTGAGCGTCGACATGTGATTTTATTTAGATGCACATGTACATACGTCTGATGCCGACAATTGGTTAGTTGAAAATAACGTGCACACTAGCTATGAGATTTCTATGAGCTAGGGGTTGACCATTGTAAGAGATGACATGTTGTGCCAAGAACTTGACATGTCACCGGAGGAGCTTAGTATTTGTTGTTTGCACTTTATTGTTGTCATTGCCTCTGGGTACCCATGATGTCATTCATAGATCAAGGATGGGGGTAAGAGTATCATTTGTTGCTCAAACACTTTGTTGATATTGTTTCCCTTGAGCGCCCATGATGTCAATCATCGATTGGGGTCGGGGTAAGTGTAGCATTCATTTCTTGAAGGCTTTATTGATGTTGTTTACCCCGAGTGGCCGTGATGTCAATCATCGATTAGGGTATGGGATAAGCGTAACATTTTATGCTTGAATTCTTTATAGGTGTCGTTTCCCTCAAGCTCCTTTGGTTTTAATCATCGATTAGGGTTAGAGGTAAGCATATTATTTGTTACTTAAACGCTTTGTTGATGTCGTTGCTCCTGATTTCCTGTGATGTCAATCATCGATCGGGGTCAGGCTAAGTGTCAATTATGTTTCTTGAATGCTTTGTTGATTTTGTTGCCTCTGTGATGTTAATCATCGATCGGGGTAGGGTGTAAACGTAGCATTTGAGCTTGAACGCTTTGTTGATGTCGTTACCCCCAAGCTTCCTTGATATCAATCATCGTTTGGGATCGAGGGTAAGCGTAGCATTCATGGCTTAAACGCTTTGTTGATGTCATTTCCCCATGCGCCTATGGTGTCAATACTCGATTGGGGTCGGGAATAAGCGCAACATTCGTTGTTCAATTTTTTTGATGTCGTTGTCCCCAAGCGTTCGTGATGTCAATCATCGATCAATATCAGGGTAAACGTAGCATTTGTTGCTTGAGTTCTTTGTTGTTGTCACTGACTCTTAGCGCTTGTGACGTCAATCATCGATCGAAGTCGAGGGTAAGCATAATATTCTTTGCTTACACTTATAATTATGAGCGCAACAATATTTTTTTGCACCTATGTTGAGCGTAGCATTCGTTGCTTTCACTTACTTTGAGCATAGCATTATAAGTTGATTGCACTTATGTCGAGCATAAAATTGGTTTCTTGCATTCAACGGTGGTATTGATTTCTCTTTCAATTGGATTGTGTTTCCTCTCTCATTGCTCATCAGAGTCCCGACTGAGGACGCGCGGCCTTTTCGTTTTACTCGTTGCTGATCTTTTCTTCCCTCTTTGTTCACTCGGGCTCACCAAATGTTACTCCAAGAATAGCTCCAGACGCTCCATTCTTTCATTTAGGTTCCAGCAATCGCAGAACAAGGTTTTGACCTTGATGGGTTTGTTGTGTATTGGGCTTTCATGACATGTCTATTCTCTATAAGTTGGGGGTGCTACTCCCAGTACTAACATTAATGACTGAGACTCGGCTAATACACTTTTAAATTGAATTCAGGCAGATACTCTATGCTCACAAATTTATTAAGACGAGTACGAGTGCTAATTTATGACATGTCAAACTCTCATAGGCTAATTTGCGAAGGCTCGTGTAGAGATAAGATTTTTTTCTTTGTAATTCATATATAACTAATTCATTAAAAAAAATAAAGTGGACACTCATTTTATAACATTTAAAACATATATAAAACATGTTTCGATACCAGTGAGAAATTTGATTCACAATTAACCTATACAAGTAACATGTAAATCGCCGATAAAAAAAAGTAACATGTGAATGTGATAACTAGATTTAGATTGAACTAATTAAATTTTTAGTCCTTAAAATAATGCAGAAAGTTTTAAATTATTTGTGAATAAACAGTATCTTCGGTATAAAATTATGGGTATAATGTATATCAGTTACAATTTAAAAAAGTCAATGAGGTGATGACACCTCATTTAAAATCATGGATACGGACGGGTCGCTCTGCTCCCAAAAACTTCACTTAGGTGGGTATAAGTGATTTTAAATGAGGTGTCATCACCTCATTGGCTTTGTTAAGCTGCAACTGATATAACTTTATATCAGTTAACTGATATACATTTTACTCTAAAATTATTTACTTTAATAATGACTAAATCTGAATTTTGAATGTGAAGCACATAATGATGTTTTCTTTGTATACATGTGCTACGGTACATGTTTATATTGAGTACTTAGTTTATGCAATTGAAACAAAAATAAGTCCCGGCCCTGCCATAAGGCCGATGAAGTCATTGCTTGAGGCCCCCAAATTATTAAGGCCCCAAAACAATAATTGTTTTAGTCAGTAGCGATTTAAAACCGCAGCCAAAGGCTTGAAAACCGAATCTAACAGGAGAAAATCATAGTTTCATAATCGCAGCAAATATATTTTGAAGTGATATTTTATTTAGCTACATTTTCTATTAGCAACTAAAGACCTCCAAACTGCGGCCAGTAAGAATGACACGTATTACTTATTGATTGGTCCAAAATTAATTAAATGATGAGAAAACTAAAAACATGGGAGGATAAATTTGTAATTTTACATCAATTAATTAATTGCGGACCAATCATTAAGCAACACGTGTCATTTTTATTTTTAATTACATTAAAATATTTTAAAATGTCACGTCAGTATCACGCGTGAAAATAAATAAATAAATAATGTAAATTAAAATGTCACGAGGTGCCATGTCACCCCAATTAACGATCCGTTAAGTCAAACTAACGGTGGGACCCGCATGACCAATTTTCCTTTAGGACGAGGAGTGCTATGACTTATTTTTAAGTCGAGGACCTCACCAGTGAGTTTCCAATATATGGGGGTTACAAGAATATTAAACCCTTATTTTAATAGCCATTTCAAAGCCATTTTTAAGTTGGGATTTTAGGTCTTATAATAATTGAACAATTATGCCTTTTTATTGCATTTATTTTAACATTAAAAAAAAAGTGAAGTTAGTTTAAACTTTTATTTCCAACTGTGTATTCTATTAAATATAATTTCTGATGTTTAAATTTAAATTTAAATTTTGATTTAGATTATTGTTTAAATCTTTTTTTTTTAATTAAAATATAAAATAGGTGGGACCCATAACTATTTAATAAAAATAAACTTGATTCAACACTCTTAAACCACTTGATCCAACATGTTTTGGTATCAAATAAGTCACACTACACTTAATATAAATGAAGTTTTATTTTTCTTATTCTTCAAATTTGTGTAAGTTTATGATGTTAATATGATATATTAGTTCATTTATATCATACATTAGCTTGCTTGCTAAATGGTGGTGGCGTTTCGCGTCACAACCGAGATCTCTTTGGAAAGCGATTATTTGTGAAAAGTACGATTGAGACGTTAATTCATGGTCTC
>JAYMTH010000596.1:0-19522 GCA_036897465.1 Pelargonium australe
ATTCCCACACTTTAATTTATCCAAACAACATTACATGACAATGAGAATGAAAAAAATGACAATGAGAATGAGAATCATTCCATTTTCCATCAAAATTCTAATCCAAACGCAGCCTAAGAAGATAGTGAGAGATTGGTAGCGAAGTGAATTGTTTTTTTTAGAAAAATTGATAATTTGTTGGGAGGTGGATGAGGTGACGTGCAACTATCAAATGATGTGGCAACTGGTGTGGAGATGAGACACTCATCAACCTGCTACAGACAGTTCACAGGGCTATATCCAAAATATTTTCGGTCCAGCCGAGATAAATCTAATTAACCCAAAATATAATAGTAATTGTGAACGTTGGTTTTGAAAAAAAAAAAAAAAAAACAATTCTATGGGCTTGTCTGAACTTTAAGCATTCAGTTGGGCTTAGTTATCTGTTTAAACTTTAAATACTGTATTTAATTGCAGTGAAACCAACAAGAGAGAAGATTTTTGATAAGCACATAGGACGGCAAAAGTAATGTTGGCCATCTTTTTCAGCTCTTGGATTATTAATTTGTTTGTTCCTCCCATGAGAGGCTCAAGATTCTTAATTTATTAGTAACGATTTTTTAATTGTAACCATTTTAACCAATCTTGATCAGTATCTACGTATGAAACTTTCAAACATGCATATAATATCCGACAGTTTCTTGATTGTGACTCAATATAGTTCATTCAACAACCTCGTACCTTATCATTTTAATTCAAAAACAATCTTTCATAACCCATAGTTCATACTTGGGTCACCTAATTAATTACTTAACCAAGCTTTCTTGGTTGCACAATGCAGGTTTATTTCTTGTCTCAACAATCTTGCATCATCTGAGATTTTACAGGAATCATCAATTACATACTTAAGCCTAAGTTGTAGCTGTAACGAAACATTCTTTTATAATGTTTTGTGACTCTCAAAACCATCCAAGTTCAGGATCCAAACAAGAGGTCACATGGGTTTGGTGTCAATGCTAAGAAAAGAAAGAGTTAGGATTGCAAGATTTTGATCAAGAATACAAATACCCAATTCATATATAGTACTCTTAGGTGCTAAAGTTATTGAAAAAAATGTTGTTTGGTGCCCGAAAATTCGATAAAATTAGTAAAAGGCTCAAAACAGCTATGTCTTGCTTTATGGTAATGCATGCGAACTTTAGCTTCTTGACTCTTAACAGTGTGAAAGTTTTGCAAGAATCCTTGTAGCATTCTCTGTATGGACTGTTCTTCTGTCTCAAGTGCGAGCAACGAGTTTGAAAACAATAGAAAAGATAGACGAAAGTATTGGTAAGGTAAGGACACAACGCCTTGACCAGTTTTGTAGCCGGCTCAATAGTTTGGAATTGCTTTACTTCATTACTTCACTTGTGTTTGTTCATTTCTTGAGGATCTTGCAGTTGTAGAAGCATGGAGTATCCGGATGATAATGGCAACGTGCGAAAGAAGAATGACGCAGAGGTTAACGTACACGAAAACTTTGGTAAGTTTAAAACAAGTCTACATTTTGCATTCTTTTGTGCTAAGCTATAAGAGTACTAGTTCAAAATCTCACAGATTCTTGACTGTCCCTTTCTTTTTTTTCTTTTTTGATCTTGATTGCAGATGAGGTAAATGACTGTCCAATTGAGGAAGTGAGACTCACTGTCCCGATCACAGATGACCCTTCGCTGCCATGCTTGACATTCCGAACATGGGTTTTGGGGATCATTTCTTGTGCCACTCTTGCATTCTTGAACCAGTTCTTCGGGTACCGCCAGAATGCTGTTTACATATCTTCAGTTTCAGCCCAAATTGTGGTACTTCCTTTAGGGAAGTTCATGGCTGCATCTCTACCAACGAAGCCAATTCGCGTTCCTGCAACGAATTGGTCATTTTCATTGAATCCAGGTCCCTTCAACTTAAAAGAGCATGTCCTGATCACCATATTCGCCAATTCTGGCTCCAACTCGGTTTATGCAGTAAACATTATCACCATAGTGAAGGCGTTTTATCTCCGCGATATCCATCCTCTCGCAGCTTTGTTGTTAACACAATCAACTCAGGTACTGACTAATGCAGTGTCATTACTGATTACCAATATTAGAGGAATTGTTAGCTCTCACTAATGTATAGTTGATTAAATGTTCAGATGCTGGGATATGGATGGGCAGGACTTTTCCGGAAGTTTCTAGTTGATTCACCTTACATGTGGTGGCCTGCCAATCTGGTTCAAGTCTCGCTCTTTCGAGCACTGCACGAGGTTGAGAAGAGGCCAACGGGAGGCGTGACAAGGCTGCAGTTTTTTCTTATTGTCCTCATTTCAAGTTTTGCTTACTACATTGTCCCCAACTATCTGTTCAAGGCAATCACTGCCATCTCCTTTGTTTGTTGGATATGGAAAGACTCTGTCACCGCGCAACAAATAGGTTCGGGTTTGGGAGGACTTGGCGTTGGCTCGTTCGGGCTTGATTGGTCAACTGTATCTGCCTTCCTAGGATCTCCCTTGGCCACCCCTGCATTTGCTATTTTCAACATTATGGCTGGTTTCTTCCTCTATCTTTATGTTCTGGTCCCTATTGCATACTGGACTAATTCATTCGAAGCCAAGCGCTTCCCCATTTTCTCAGCTCATGTTTTTGATTTCAATGGACAACCTTATAATGTGTCTAGAGTCTTGAATCAGACAACCTTTGAGTTCAACCGCGACGGGTATGATGGATACAGCAAAATTTATCTTAGTGTTTTCTTTGCTTTCTCTTATGGATTGAGCTTTGCAATACTGGCAGCTACGATATCTCATGTCGCGCTCTTCCATGGGAGGTACTCCAATTGTTAACTCAACAAATCTACCAACACTCCTAATCATACCAAATGTTTCTAACAATTGAAACCTCAACTTGTAGAACAATTTGGCAACAAACGAAGGCTACGTTCGAAGATAAGTTTGGTGATGTTCACACCCGAATAATGAAGAAAAACTACGACCCGGTTCCTCAATGGTGGTTTTACACAATCCTGATATTGACAATTGGATTGGCAATGCTTGCCTGTGAAGGATTTGGCCAACAGTTACAGCTTCCTTACTGGGGGGTGCTACTGTCAATTGGCATAGCTCTCTCTTTTACCCTCCCAATTGGTGTCATTGCAGCCACAACAAACCAGGTACTTATAGTTTAATGTATTGTCAAAATCAGTAGGAGGTACTTATAGCTTACCTTGCGTCTTTTGTTGTGTAGCAACCCGGGCTAAATGTTATCACAGAGCTGATCATTGGCTTCATGTACCCGGGGAAGCCACTCGCGAATGTAGCCTTCAAGACATATGGTACCATAAGCATCTCACAAGCAATCATGTTCCTCAATGACTTCAAGCTGGGACATTACATGAAGATCCCTCCCAAATCCATGTTTGTTGTTCAGGTAATTTACAACTTGTTTCAGTTTGGAACTTGATAACATACCAACATGGTAACAACCAAGGAGGCAAGTGGCTTAAGGCGCTTGCCTCTCTTGAGGTCTTAGGTTCAAGTTTTGGTTGTTACGCTTGCTGATAAATAAAAAAACATACCAACATGGTGCATTTCTTTATGGTCCATAGCTAATTGGGACATTAATTGCATCCTCAACCTACTTTGGGACAGCCTGGTGGCTCCTAACCTCAGTGAAAAACATCTGCCAACCATCCAAACTGCCCGAGGGAAGTCCCTGGACATGCCCGGGAGACGATGTCTTCTACAATGCCTCCATCATATGGGGAGTAGTTGGGCCGCTGCGAATGTTTGGGAGGCTTGGAGTGTACTCAAAGATGAACTACTTCTTCCTGATAGGAGTTCTTGCACCAGTTCCCGTGTGGATCTTGTCGCGCAAGTTCCCGGAGCACGAGTGGATAAGGCTGATAAACATGCCAATCATATTGGGAGGGGCAGGGGCAATGCCCCCAGCAAGGGCAGTGAACTACCTGTGTTGGGGTGGAGTTGGGATATTCTTCAACTACTATGTGTATAGAAGATACAATGAGTGGTGGGCAAGGCACAACTACATTTTGTCAGCAGGGCTTGATGCTGGGATTGCTTTCATGGCAGTGCTATGCTATTTCACATTGCAGAAGATACAAGGACCAAGCTGGTTCGGCTTGGAATTGGATGATCACTGCCCTCTTGCATCCTGTCCTACCGCCCCAGGGATTCGAGCACCAGGATGTCCTGTTTTCCAGTGAAGTTTTTAAGCAAACGTACCAACCGAATTCCGTCGTAAATTTGTCCGTCGTAAATCGTCCGTCGCAAACACGTAAGTTTCTTGTAGTGTGTGTCTTGGCTAGTGATGTGGTGGATTGGTTTTATTTTTTGTTGTTTTAAAATGCATGGACATGAATGTGTTGGTGAGTTGCTTGGTTAGTAAAATAAGTGAATTTTGTTGAGTAATTACTTTTTTGGGTCAGAGTTGTAACTAGAATAGCCCATGTTGGAATGCCCAGATGCTTGATTCACAGTCAACGAATTAAAAAAGCACATTCGGCCTTTCTCGTTTGCAATTGCTTTGATTGGAGAGGCCCATTGGGCATCAAAATGGATAATAAACCGTAAAGTTTGACAATTTATGTAGATGTCAGAAAGAATTAAATAGACTCCATAGAAATTATGATGCTACAAAAAAAAAATCATAATTTGTCCCAACCAATTACTTGGAATCACCTTGAACATGCTCATCCGTGAAGAGACACCCCCAACGAGCCTCCCTCTCGAACCATCTTATTGCTTTGATGCACATTCGTTGTTTTTCTATGCTATGCAGAAAATTGACAAAATGTTCAGTCGCCTTTACCAACAATTCACTACTCAACTGCTAACCATTCTGCTAAATTCCTTTTTCATTTTGTAGATGGTATCCTAAAAACAAAATATTCACACCAGACCATGCTTTGTTCTAAACTGAGCCACCATAGTCAAGACGTGAAATTGTATTACTCGTAATGGTTTATTATTCGCTAAATGTGACGAGTTTACATGAGTGTAAATGCACGTGAAATTGTAAACCTCAGTGGTACATACTACATAGTTTAACTGGGGGAAATCCACTTGAGGGATGTCCAGTCTAAAGTAAGGCATGTTTTATCTGAACCAGTTCTCCATGACAATGTAGACTTGTTCATGTACCTGTTGGAACAAACAGATTTTCCTGAAATCAAACCAGCTTATTCCAAATTTTGACTCTTACATTATCCAGAAACCGATAACAGATATTAGAATTAATAATACTAGAGACACTTGTGCATGCAATATCAGTTCATTCAAGTTCCTGGTAAATTTATAGATCATGCTGGTACCCAGTTGCAAGAAAAAGCTTTGCATTTTCGCAGCTGATCAACACACTTGGGTAAACCATTGTGAGCATGTAATTGACATTTCATAATAAGGGCTACAAACCACTTACCAAAGTTCTGGTGCACCTTTGTGAACTTGTCAATGGCTTTTATTAAGGAACCGTATCTCATGGATTTCAATGGTCCCATATATCTGCAACACAAAATGGAATCACATGTTAGGCTAAAAAAGTAAATCTATGGTAAAACAATTACTTGCACAAAAGGCAAATGTATGCAAGATAAATGATGACATTCCTCAATCATTACGATGCATGCAAATATAACAAGAATACATTATTTACACAATTTTTCCCGTTATCTAAAATATTGGATCGTAATAAATAAATAACAATTGAAAACATGTATGTGCATTGAAGCTTCGGTAAGTCCTTTAGTGCCAAAATAATTTGATGATGCTACATATCTTTCCACATCCACAACTTTCTAAGATAACCTTCAACAAGCACTCTGGAAAAATCTGGCAATAAATATGCAGCTAATCTGACAACTACTCATGAGAAGGATACTTACACAATCTCAGTATAACGAATTCTCCATGCAGGAAAACCTAGGTGGCATCTTATGGGTCCATAAACTAACATGAGGTCAGGTTCGGGTGCTCTGCAGCCTGATCGTACGGAAACAAGAATACCCAAAGGGTCAAATATTAAATTTAAAGACCATTGAGCAAGTCTGAGTTGTAACCATACCAACAGCTTTAAGTGCCTCATTCATGTTAGGTTCTGTAAAGAATTTATCTTCTTCATCTTCCCCAAAACTACCCAATTTCTTGTACTTCATGAGAAGCCAGTTAGCTGCTTTGACTACTGCTTCTTTTCCATCGGAGAATGAAGCAAATTCTAGAAATATATGTTTTTGGTTGTTTAGAGTATCATTTTCACAAGCACCCTGCAGAAAAATGGTTGCCATGTTGTGTGAGAACTCTGGTGTCCCTATTAAGTCCAATAGTGGAAGTTTACATTTCTGATATACTAAATTGATTTTAGGAGAAATTGCAGATGACTCCTATACACTTATTATTTAATGCACATGATTCCTTGTAACTTTTTCTTTTCAATCAAATGAACAACATTAACTTTCTTCAAATATGTTTTGTTTCTTAAACTAGAATTAAATTATCATTTAAGTGAGTATGTTAGTGAACCATGAGAAAATGGCAATTTATGTGCCACGCACATGCTCACTTAAATGATAACTTATGTCTAATTTAACAATCAAAGCAGGTTTGGGAAAGCTTTTGGTGTTCGTTTGATTTCAAAAAAAGTTCAAGGGAATCATGTGCATCAAGTGGATGTTATCTACAATTTATCCTTGCTGTTTTATTATTGGTATAGTAAAAAAGTCCAAATGAGTAATCAAATTTTACTAACATTATTTTCTGTTAAATGGACATAGCCCACCAACACAAATTGGGGCAAGTGGTTTAATGCACTTGTATTCCTCGAGATCTTAGGTCCGAGCCTCAATTGTGGTGTTGGTATGAGCCGATCAAAAATAAAAAATAAATGAATAAGTTGGACATAGCCCGGACCAGTGTTTTGTGTGAATAAAGCATGGCTTAAGAATAAAACTGTGGTACCAACCAAAGGCATCTAAATTCTGAATGTGCTAAGTAGAAGCGAACATGCCATTATAGCCAAGTGATTGGTTTCTATAAAACACAACTTGGCTGAAAAAAATTCTCAATGTGTTTCCATTGTGTATGTGAATGATATTAGGTTTAGAAACTAGAAGTATGTAAGATATATTACCTCAAATAAGGATGCAATGGGCAATTCCTCTAAAATGATATCCTTCGATCTCTTTAGCTCTCCTATAACAACAAAAGATTCATAAACAGATACTATCTGAAATACATGTGTCATTATTCGATATTGCACGGTGGCACTTACCTTCTGGATCATAAAGGCACACATGTTTCACACCAATAGCTGCCAGCATTAGCAAAAGCTCAACAACTTTTGAAGTCTCGTGTGCATCTTCATTATCAAATACAACAGCCAAATACCGTATCTTGCCAATATTGAGAGCTTTATACGGCTTTATTAGGCTTTTAGAAATAAGTTGGCTTTCAAGTGCAACAGTAAAACTCAGAGCAAAATAATATATGCTTATAAGAAAATGCACAAAATACCATATGAGTTTAAGTATAAGATCGTCAATCTGCATGAACCAAAATGAACGTCTAAGTAGGGCAGAAGAAAGTTAAAACATAAGTTATATTTTACATTTGAAAAGGGAACAAACGTTGTTTACTGAATACCCCTCGTAATCAAATTCTGAGAGCTTAAGAGCTAAATTTGTTCAAGAGGCTAAGATGCACTACATTCTCTTCCCACCTTTTCCAATTGTTTATAATTCATACCATAATGATATCTTATCTAACCGCTACCACACCCTCAACAGCCAAGACATTCAAACTAAATGGTTTTAGACTTCTCAAACTTTTAACATCAGAAGGAATTAGGTGCATATGCACATTATCAGGAAATATATTACGCACAGAGCTTCCACAATTGACAGATGCGAAAATTCATGAAACTCTCAACAATAAACCCAATGTTTAAGCATGAATACCTAAAATAAGAATAACAATTTAAATGAAGCTCTTGTACTGACCTGTGATAGCCACAAGTACACCTTCTGCACTGCAACCTTCATATCCATAAATCTAAAAAAGTAACTAAGAGAGGGGAAAAATAATTTGATTACTTCAAAGTATTTAATGATATCAAACAATGAATAAGAAAGATTTTAAAATTTGCTTATAAACCTCTTATAGTAATTTAAGCATATTATGACCATCAAATTGAGTGACAATGATAGATCAGTTAAGTTGTAATGATGCTAAAATCAAGAGTTCTTTAAGCGGAAAACATATTGATGCTACCCAAAAAATCATAACTTTTACAGCAAATAAAAACGTAACATGTTGCGCACAAATGTCACGTCACTTCCAAATTACAAAGACGAATTTGCGAACTTGCTCCCAACCCATGGCTCCATTGACTTATGACCGGACCGCAGCTCCGTGGACTTGTACAAGGTGCACCACAAGCCTTGTACAAGGAGCAATGCAAGCCTTGTACAAGCAGCATCACAAGCCTTGTACAAGGAGCATCATAAGCCTTGTACAAGGATCAACACAAGCCTTGTACAAGGAGCAACACAAGCCTTGTTACAAGGAGCAACACAAGCCTTGTTACAAGGAGCATCACAAGCCTTGTACAAGGAGCATCACAATCTTTGTTTACAAAGCTCATTTGCAAAGCTCGCATACAAGGCGATTACAAAGTCATTTCACCCTTGTCAACAAGCGTCGTACGCAAGGTCGTATAAAAGCAACAAGGCTCACCACGCGGCGAACAAATTAACGAGCTTTGTCAACATACAATCAAACCCTGCAAAGGTCGCTCGACGCGCCCAACATCAAACAAGACCAACAAGAGATCACAGTGCCATAGGACGCTACCCGCGCGATAGAGGCTCCTCAAGAACTCCGGAAGGTGCCTAAGCACACACAAGTTGTGTGGGAATCCGCAAGCACTCCTAGCGTTTTTGTGCACACGCCATGGACACTAGAGACTAAATTCACAAATAATCCCCAAGTGGACCCCACCTCAATCTACCGACCAATCACGCGATGACACGTGGTACTTTTTGTAGGAGGTATATAAACCCCTTTTAGTAGGAGAGAAGGATCTCTCATTTTGCAAGTGATTGATTTTCTCTCTAGATTACTCTCTCTAAAGTGCTCTCTATGAGCTTCATGTATTATGGCCGAGATTGATTCTCACGCCTGAGGCGGTGTCCCAAAAACACACAGGCACCTTGTTCTTAAGTGTACTACCTTGCGCAGGTTACAAATCCGACGAACAGCGATCAGCGACAACCTTAAGGCCTTGACATCGGATGGGATCAGTAAACCTTGATTTTGGAAACGAACATTGAACACTGAACTCAAACTTAGTGAAATTTGACACTTAGGGACATTCCATTGCTATGTGGACAAGACGACAAACATTTTAGTATATTTGCTTTAACCCGAGTAAAACATGCACATCAGCTGGTTCCATTGCCTGAAACGTTTTGAAAGCCAACGTTCCTTTAACCTTGCACGACAAGCGATCATGGCCCTTGCATGCCAGAAGAAGACAAGGTGCAATCCTCCATCCCCTCGCACAGGCCTCACAAGGGAGGAAATCTACGTGATGAACGAGACCATACCTTGGGCTCGGCCTACCACTGGCACCGCCTTTGTCCAAACCCATCTGGGGGCGCAGAATCAACCCTCGCACAGGCCAAGAAACTGACACAGGATAAAGTCCGAGAAGGCCTCTTTCGTGGAATGTCGGACTTACACGGTCAACCCTAGGTGCACAGCAAGCAATGCCCGAGAAGAAGACCTTCCAAAACAATAGGGGTGTTGGAAATCAGACATGATTAGGAAAGAATAGCTGTAATACAGCTATAATTATGTGAATACAATATTTAGGGGTCTATACTTAGGAATAGTATAATAGCAGATATTCTGTTTATAAATCAGTGATTCTTTCACTGATTTACTGCCTTTGTACTAGGCTGTAATTATGTTGTAAATCTCTATAAAAGTAATATCAATAGAAGAAATTACTATTCCCACAAATCCTTTTCTTTCAAGTAGGGGAAAGGTAATGCTTACACTGCCACCACCTCTCCAGTCACGCGCTCGTACTAGCAACAGACCCCAAGGTTACCTCTTCCACCGTCAAATGCACACCACTCACCAACACTTACCAAGAGGTATGTGATTACAAGATCAAGCGCTAAGGGTTGGAAATCCTCGTCGTGCCCACCGGCGAACTCTGCGTGAATCGCCCCTAGGAGTACTACAACCTCCACAAATGCCATTGGCACGATATGGAAAATTGCTTCTACCTCTCCAACGCGGTAGAACGTCTCATGAACAAAGGAAAGTTCTCTTAGTTCCACACCGAAAGCGGTTAGTTTAGCCAGAAAAGAACGTACAACAGACTAAACAAGGAAAAAGCCACAGACCGATAGGTGAATTGTGTCACCTCCTACATATCCGACGACTTCCCAATCCACATGATCACCAGACAACGGTGCTCTATTTCCGAAGTTTGAGTAAAGATTAGCGTCCTGAACCGGACCGAGAACATCCCCATCGCCCAACCTGCTAATCCACGACAAGTAGATTGGTCCTAGACCATCTTCTTTCAAGAGGCAAAGTTAGCCCCTAAGGCCAAGAGGAAGGAGCCATTTGTCATGTCTGTCGGCATCCTGTGAGCCTGTGTTGAACGAGTTTTCATCAACAACGGAAGCCAGGTGAACATTCTTTGATGGGATGCCTTCACCCAACTAAGCTTAAAGGAATAGTCCCTCCGAGAACTCAAGGGTGTGTTGATAGATTTCAACAACGCAATCAACAGCATCAAAGGAGTAGTCTCTCTACCCATCACCTTGGGCGAGACCCCCAAGGAGAAGACTCGCACCTCTGAATTCATGGTCATCGACATTCCGTCTGACCACAACGCCATTTTCGGCCGTCCCCTCATTAACAAGTTCAAAATGGTACCCAGCCACCTTCACCAACGCATTATGTTCTCAACCATCCAAATGATCGTGGTTCTCCTAGCCAGCCCACGAGAGGTGGGATTACTTAGTGAAACAAGGCCAAGGCAATGGGAAGGTGAAGCTCATCTACTTTTCCCACGACGTCAAGGTCGTCATGCTCAAGGATGGTGTTGCATGTAAACCCTCCATCTATGCGGACAAGGTCCCATTCGCAATGCAAGACCAACTCAAGGAGCCTTTCATCCGCCAACACCCCCGTGCCAAGAGGGGATGAGATTTGAAGACCAAGGCAAGGGTTAAGAAAAAGCTCTAGAAAAACTCTCATTGCCTTCCCAGAAGCTGAAGCCCTCGTCTAGAGGGTCGCGCCCTTCTAGCTAGACGAAAAAAACAACAGCCCGAGGGCCTAACCCCTTGGCCTGAAGATCTAGATCTCGGGTAACGACCCCATAGACGAAGAGATCAAGGCTAAGGTTAAGGCCGAGATCAAAGAAGGGGAGCACATTCAATCTGACTAAATCTGCGTGGTCTTCGAAGAATTCGACCTCCAAGTACAAGAGGTCTTCCTCTAGGCTTAAAGCAAGACGGAAGAGATCGTGCTCAACGAGACTGAAAACGACGCTAGTTTTACTCCCGCGAAAAAGATTAGGTGATCCAAAAAGAAGTCCAGAAGCTCTTGACGGTGGGCTTCATTCGCAAGCTTAAATATCCCAAGTGGTTGGCTAATCGTCGTCATGGTGCTCAAAGGGAATGGGATGTGGCGTATGTGTGGACTTCACCAACCTCAACAAGGCATGCCCCAAGGATAAGTACCATTTCCCAAACCTTAACAAATTTGTAGACTCCACAGCCGATCATAGAGTTTTACTTCTTAGAAGTTTTCTATGATTATCACCAGCTCAACATGAAGCTCAACCCTGCTAAGTGCTCCTTTGAAATTAGCACGGAAAAATTTCTTGGTTCATACTAAGTGAACGAGGCATCGAGGCCAACCCCCGACAAGATCCAAGCTCTCATGATCATGGGGGAGCCTAGGTGCCTCAAGCAAGTCTAATAGCTCGCAGGCTGGATTGCTGCCCTGAGTCGTTTAATCTCACACGCTGCCGAACAAGGCCTTTTATTATTTAAGCCTTTCAAAAAACAGAGAAAGAATAAGAGTGGCCTCGAGATGTAGCAAAGCATTCCAAGAGCTCAAGAGATACTTGGGCCAGCTTCCTAAGTTAACCATTCCAGAGACTAGGGAAGAGTTTCATCTCTACCTCGCCACTTCCGACCAGACCATCTCCGCCGTCCTTGTCGAGGAGGAGGGGAATATACAAAGTCTCGTGTACTACATCTCCCATGCCCTCGGCCTCTCGGAGGTGAACGACACGTGAATAGAGAAGTTGGTATTTGCCCATTACCAAGCAAGTGTGAAACTAAGCTCATACTTCGAAACCCATCAAATCACCGTTGTCACGAACATGCCCCTTAAAAAGGTCATAGACAACAACTTCAGCGGGCGCCTCACAAAGTGGGCAGTGAAGTTGAGTGTTTAATGGTTCACTAACCACCACCTCCACTGTTGAGCAGTGTTTTAAATGGCGTGAGGCGCATTCGAGGCGATAGGGTCCTTTAAAGCCAAGGCGCGGGCTTTTTTAAAGTGAGGCACATTTTTAAATTTATTAAATAAATTACAAACTTAAACATTAATTCACCAAAATATATTTATAGTATAAAAAGTTCATAATATAGATAAATGAGATAAATCTAAAAGCATAAGAACCATCAACATCATCTAAGTTGTCATCTCCACCACTAATACCATCAATAGATTTGTATAGTTTTAGAGATGTTTCATTTATCTCTTCAACTAACTTGCTAGACACCTTTATATAGGTTAAGTAACACTAAACATTTTGATTTTAGGAAACCACAAATGACTTCAGATTTCAAAATTTCAATTTAGAATACAAAAAATATTTTTTGTATTGTAAAATGGACATTTTGAAATTTGAAAAGTCATTTTATTTAATGGACTACTTAAAATGCATTATAATTTGAAATTCGAAATCAGATTTGGTTCAAAAGCACTGATATAAGGCTATATATTTAGTGAGGTGCGCCTCTGCTGCGCCTCTTGTCATGCTGCGCCTTGTGCGCCTCGAGTGCGCCTAAATAAGTCGCCTCATCTAAGCCATTTTGAGGCTCCAAAGTGCGCCTCGCTCCTCAAGCGCGCCTCAGTGGGCTATTTTAAACACTATTGAGTGATATCCCAATGTCCTATGAAAACACTGTCATCAAACAACAATATACTAGTCTAGATTGTATCACCATTGACCGTACCATGGTTATACTCAACTAGAGACACATTTAAGGATAGTTGAACTATCTTATGGTCAATCTTAAGGAATACTATCCATATCATAGAGATTGTATTTGAAGATTTGGCAATGCCTACAGTTGTAATATAGCCGATACTACAAAATGTCTTATCACAATCATACAAATGATTGGTCTCTAGGCATATTCTCAACACAACCTCGGACGGTCATCAAGGGACAAGCCCTTGAACACTTCATCACAAAGTGTAACTTCATCGAGCCCATCGACGACGACACACACACTTCATTGGGACACCTAAGGGCAACATTGATGTTGGTCGAGCGCCGCGCCCAAGCAAAAGAAAAGTAAGCAACATGAGGGGGCAACAGAAACTCTGACCCCCAAGGCCCTACCTAAAAATCTATGGGTTTTATGTGTTGATAGCTCCTCGAACCAGAGTCGCGGGGGAGCGGGAATCATGTTGACCAGGGACACGTTGGCACTAGGACAAGAGTTCAAGGCGACAAACAACCAAGCCGAATACAAGACCCTCGTTGCAGGCATGGAAATGGCGTGCTCCCTTGGCATCAAGACCCTCGAAATCAGATGTGATTCATAACTCGTTGCGAATCAAATCCGGGGGGAGTAGGGACCCCATCTTGCAAATGTATTGGAACTGTGTCGCCTTCCTAGTGGAGAAGTTTGAGTATTGCAACATACGACAAGTCTCACGCGAAAACAATGGCGAAACGGATTTTTTTTTTCAAAAATTGCCTATCAAGATTACGACGACGTTCCCTCCAGCATGCATATAAAGATACAAACGGCACCAGCCATCACGAGACTGATCCAGGTCAAGGGCATTCACAAAGCGCTTGACTACCAAATAACAAGAAGCTCCCCCAGGACTCAATAGCATCCAACGCCATAGTCAAGCGTTCAGCCCGGTACGTGGTGAGCCTGAAAGAGAACCTATACCGAAGGTCGTTCTATAAGTCATCCCTTCAACACCTCTACCTGGAGGAAGCTACAAAGGTTCCAGAGGAAATCCATGGTGGAACTTGTGGTCACCACCAAGGAGCTAAGAGCCTGGCAAAAAAAAAAAAAAAAAATCATTTGCCAAGGATACTATTGGTCATCTGTGAGAAATGACACTGATCGTAACATCTGATGATGTGTGGATTGCCAACTCCACGCATACATCACACGAGCCCTCTCTGTGGGACAATCATTCATCCTTGTGACATGGTCGTTGACAATGTGGGGCATCGACCTAATCGGAACCTTCCCTCGTTAAACAAGAAAAGATGGGTAGTCGTCATCATTGACTACTTCACCAAATGAGTTGAAGTAAGAACACTCACCAACATCACACAAGAATGCGTCACAGACTTTGTTTGGAAGAACATCTTCACCCAGTACACATTCCCTTAATCTATCGTCTTAAACCATGGAACCCAATTCCACCAATGGGTTCATGGTCAAGTCCGAAAATTTTATTGTCAAACAATTAAAATATTCGTCTCCCACCCCTAAGGGAACGGCCAAGCTAAAACCGCCAACAAGACCATCAAGAAGCAACAGAACACATGGCAGTACAAGCTCCACCTCGTCTTGCGGTCTTTGAGAACCACTCTCAAGGTAGCGACCAGGAAAACCATGTTTCAATTGGTGTATGGGACGGAAGTCATCTTGCCCGTCGAACTCACCATGCCAACCTTAATAACAGAGTACTACAATGAAGAGGGAAATATTTGCTCCCGCCTCGGCGATCTCGACTTCACCGAGGAAGTAAGAATGAAGGTCGCTCGTGTAATGACCACCTGCAAGCAAGCGTTTCCACAAGTCCAAGGTCTGGCCCCAAGAATTTATAATTAGAGATTGGGTTCTTAGAAAATATGCAGCCACCGGCAAGCGCCCCGAAGGGGGAAAATTAGCACAAAATTGGGGAGGAGCATTCTGAATCATAAGGGTGGTCCGACCCGAAACGTACCAGATAGAAGATCAAGAGGGCTACGAGCTAGACAACCCATGACACGCTGACAACCTTAAAAAATTCTATCCTTGAAGACGAGCACAAGTGAAGACACTGGCCCCAACGGGAATCCTAGCTCCACACTTGTGATTTTCTAGAAGAATATAGTTAAGAAAAAGTTGTTCAAGTCTAGTGCAAGAAACAAACTTGAATGAATTATCTCAAAAACAACAAAGCACATATACGACCTTGCGCCGTGTCGAAAACGATGACATTCTCACGCGATCTCACTCTGTGACGAATACAATGTCATTGACGTACAACCTCGCTCCGCGTCACACACAACAATGTTCACACGCGACTTTACTCCGTGTCGAACGCAATGACATACTCACATGAACTCGCTCTGTGATGAATACAATGTCACCGACGCACAACCTCGCTCCGTGTCGAACCCGATGACATTCTCACGCGACCTTGCTCCATGACGAATACAATGTCATCGACACTCAACCTTGCTTCGCGTCATGCATAACGAAGTTCGCACGCATCCTCGCTCCGTGTCTAACACGATGACATTCTCATGCGACTTCGCTGCTCCATAACAAATACAATGTCAACGACGCGCAACCTCACTCCATGTTGAATGTGATAACATTCTCATGCAACGTCGCTCCATGTCGAATATATTGTCATCGACACGCAACTTCGCTTCGTGTCAAACAAAACAAAGTTCATGCGTGATTTTGTTCCGTGTCGAACGCCAATGTCACCAATGAGTGACCCTTTGGCAGGTCTCCCGCGTTTTGTCCCACATTGGGGGACAAACTTGCAAAAGCAAGTAGAACATACACAAGTCATACATGCAATCCATACAAAACAAAATACACACAAGACAAGGAAATAATCAAAAAGCCATACACGTCCATTTCAATTATAACTCAAAAGATGCTAGTAGTTAGGATACACAAGGAAAAGTTACATGAGAAACGAAAAGCATGGCAAACTACTTTCACCCGCTATCTTCACTATACACCCACCGTCGCAAAACACGAACTCAGCGGGCTCTCAATACCCCGTCATGATGTAGTGAATGCTACCCACGGCGAGAAACCCCGCGAACCGGTCGGATACGCTCAACCAGCTCTCATCGCAAAGCAAAGGCGCCTCAACAGCAATCAAGTTTGTCTCCTCAAACTCGACGTATTCACGGAACCTCCGAGCACCCCCACAAAAGGTCCAGGCAACGTCAATACAGGGAGGCAACCACAAACCTCTAGAACTAAGCTCCCTCGTGTCGCACTCCCGAGACATGAGAATCTCGTCTAAGCAAAAAGGAGAGTGTGGGTGATAGATCCTCAACAAGGGATGGCAAGGGGTCACCCTATATCAATCCATCAACTTCCCTGACACAACCCTATCCCTCACGACCTGGAGAATATCACACAGTCCCTCCGCGCGCCTGGTCCGAAGTCGCTTTGTCATAAGGAAGTCCTGGCTCTCCTTACTCTTAACAATCACACGTTTCGGGTTTAAGTGGGCGGCTGCCTTGGATGCTTGGGTGGCGAGCTCTTGGTTCGCGCCCTTGAGCAACCTTCGCACATGCGCGATGGAAACAAGGATTATTAGCCTCAAAATTTGCAAAGTAAAGTCCAAGTGAAAAACTTACCACAAGCAAACTACAACACGAATAAGAATTGATAGGCTTACTCCACAAGAGAAGCCTCATAAAGTTTCAACTTCTCCTTGGCCTTACTCTCGGCTAAGTCCTCCAAGCGATCGATCGTCTCCCCAAGAAGGAATCTCGCGATCTATATCATCGGCGTAGACTCCCGCTCACGGCTAGCGGCGCGCGACCCCATAATTTCGGCCTCAAGGATCGCAATACGCGTGTCACGCTCGGCAATGGCCTTATGGTCTTCCTTCGTTTGGTGTAGCACGTGTGCGTGGTTACCACTAAAGTTGCTGACTTGGCAACGATAAGACAACATCAATTCCCCCCATCTTTTCACTTGCGGCCGATCCTCACCGTAAAGTCCCAAGTCTCCTTCCCAAGGTACCACGGGCGCGACCAATCTACGAGCACCAAGGAGACACATAAGCTAACATAAGAAAACGTATAGAAATATGGAAAGACAAATAAAACGAGGAAGAAATGTACCTTCCCTAAGCACGCATTGATCATAACCTCGCGATCAACATCCACGGACGTGTCACCTAGTAACTCGGCGACGCACGAGGCGGAACGATCCTCATTCCCCTACTAGCTACCCTCGTCACTAGATACGTCGTAACCCTCGTCCTTCGAGGGAATGAGCTCGGCCGATGGAAAAGGAACAGCGGGAGAGTGTAGAAGTGGACCAACCACCATCATAAGACCCTTGCCTGCACAGTGAGTGCGCATGACGAGCTCAACCAAGGGAGACTTGCGGGGTGTAGACACACGTGTCTCGCTCCGAAGACAACTACGAAGCCTCATCAAGTAACATCCTCTTGCTCTTCTTCGAAGATGAACTAGTTGCGGATGACAAGGGCTTGTCAACACTCGCACTCCTCTTCTTCGAGGAACCTTCTGCGATCATGAGAGGTACATGATGAACTACCTCCAAGTCATCTTTCTTTTTCTCAGTTCGGGACTCGTTGATGTCTGTTTGATCCCGCTTGCTCCATCCCTTTAGATCTACATGGTCGAGATAACAACAAAACACATAGGAACAAGGCCAAAATCTCTCACCCATGGTTTGAATTTTGCAAGTGGAAAAGACGATACATGAAGTTCAAAATGACAAGAAAGTGTTGGAAGCCCAAACCAATGCTCCTAACTTCAAGAAATAAGTGAAATAAGCAAAAACAAGTAACCACACAACAAGTTGTCAGAGGGGGACACTTGTAACTTGTAAGGTTGTAGGGTTGAACTTGACAATGGAGGTTTAACCAAGGGAATAGCAAGACAAGCTCCAGCATTCAACATCAAACACAACTACAAAGAGGGAGGAGCCTATCGGATGCCCCAATTAATTGGAGCCTCCCCTCTTTCACCAACACTAGCAAACAAGACATGCTCAGAAATAACAAATAGCAAGTAGCAAGAGGAAAGGAAACTCCCAAATCCAACACTCACAGAGAGCCAAGCAACACAGCAACAAGCTCACAGTTGAGAAAGAAATATAGAAGCCATCATCAGTGTTAAGCAACAAAAATAATAGAGAAAGAACAACCCTAAACCCTCTCCCTCTTAGCCCTGTTGTTCCATCAACGCCGAAACACTACCAAACCAACCATTTCCGGCGGCTCCACCGCCGGAGCTCAACCCAAAGAGCAATAAAACCATACCCATCCTCACCCCCAGCAACGGCCACCACCGCCGAGCACGACCGCGGAAGCCGACGAGAAGAGCTCCGGCTGAGGCTCAGCGGCGGCGTCGGACCTCCCGAAAACCAAAAAATATAACACAACGAAAAAGGGAAGGGAAATGAAGCAGAAGAGAGAGGCGACCCCGTGTCCGGAGCTCTAAGCCATAGGCCCCCCTCACCTCGCCGGATCTCCCACCTCACGGTCATCGTCGCTAAAGCGACAACCACTACAGCAAGAGAAAATTTGCAGAAATGAAAAGGAGATCGACGTACCTGAAGCGGGAAGGAGGCTGAAGGAGCTCGCGGTGCTACCACAGATAGAGACGGCGAAGCTTGGCCGGCGTTCCTCCTCGGCGGCTCTCTTCTCTGTTTCAGGCGACAGCAACTGCAAAAAGGGGAGTAGAGAGGACGAAGACAAAGTTCCATTTAAAAATGTCTTTTTTGAGTCCCCAATCTTTACCTTCGTACTCAATTTAATATATACATTTTTATTGTAATTAGTTAGTACCCATATTTTTATTTTATACCCAATTAAATATCCGTACTTTTATTTTATACTTAAAGTGATATTTGTCGTTACCTCATTTAACCGTTTAGTGGCGCTGACGTGATAATTTTTCTGCCTTGATGGAAAAAAATTGTTGACATGGACACTGATGTGTAAATTTTTTGCTAATTGGCTGCTGAGTTGGATAATTTCGAATGAATTACAATTTTAAAACACAAAATCAAAAAACCAAAAAAATCTCATTCTCGATGGCCGTCCTCGACCTCAACTCCGAGATCTGCAAATCGCCCGCCGAGATATGCAAATCGGTGTCCGTTCTCGACCGACGCTCCCTTGAAGCTCCACGGCATGGTCCTGATGAATCGCCGACGTAGAGTTTCGATCTGCAACGACCGTCTCTTCAACCTCCGCCACGGAGCTCCAATC
>JAYMTH010000597.1:0-19521 GCA_036897465.1 Pelargonium australe
AAGCTGAAAGAAGCGGACTATGAGGTTGTCATTTGGGTTCTGCAACACAAGAAAATGTGCGTATTACACCTAATTCGGAGCTGTCACACAAATACATGAATACTTAATATTTATGCAAATCTATTATAGCTCCAGGCCAAATATAGCATCCTATTGGAATCAAATAGCTAAATGATGTTGATTGAGTTTGAAGACCAGGCCGCTTAGCATAGTATAGAAATGAACCAACAACAAAATTGAGATATAGGAATTAAATAATATACAAACGTCATGATGTGATACGGACTCAATCCTACCTCTCTGAATAATGTCATCTTACAATTTCAATGTAAATATGCACCACACTTCCCAACTATACCCCTTTTATCATTCCCATCAGTAAATTATTATTCCAAGTAAAATAGAGGAATAATGGAGTTTGAGAGTTTAAATGAGACTCTAGAAACAAGTAAGGTTCATTAGATTGATTCACACAATTCATTAATTTGTGTGAATAACCTATTAACCTCAAAATGGCACTTATTCAGAAACGGAGGAAGTACAATGTACAGGAATATTTCAATTTTAAGTGTGAACTAAGCTCCCTGGGCAGATTTAGATTGGCAGTCTTTGATAAAAGGGTCATTAGAAGCTTACCGCCAAGCGAGAAGAAGTGAGTGTTAGGAGGAAAGAATGAGCAATAGCTTCAACATTTGAGGGCAAATTGTCTGACATAGTGGCCTGTATCCAAAAGGCAGACAACAATTGCGCTACTTGATCCTCATTTAACTTCATAATACATGGTTCCTGTTACGAATCAGTAGGCCACAGTTCATACCACCTAACATTTAATAAATAAACTAATGACGAGGATGATAAAATTACTTACTGTCTCAATCAAGTTAGTTGGCACTGTAATCCTGTCAATTATAGAACTCAATTTATAGAAGTTTGGGGAATTCTTCCGAGCACGCCCCTGCTGCTTGCACTCTTCTTCCGTAATGTTTATGTCCCTTTCTTTAAAATCATCATTAACATTACTCCCATTCTTGTCACAATTGGTCCCGTCCTTTTCTTTACGGAGCTTATCAAGTAGAGCCGTGACTGACGCAAATGTAGCGGCGCTGTTGGACTGCCATCTTCTGGATTCATAAAGATAACCAGATTGCAGAGAAGCAACTTCGTGACGGGGATGATTCGAACTTGGAATGAGAAGAACTGAAAATATCTGGTGAGCTCCAATACGTGCCTCAACATCCGGATGCAACATTACTTTCAAAAGTTGGACAAGAAGGGTTTCTGGAAACACCTGCATAGCATTGCGTTAACATGTTTTATCAGGCTGTGTCGGAATAAAACTTCAACAAGACAAAAATATGCTTCATTTCGATACTAAAATTTCTTAAAGGGCTTCATAATGTTACAGTTTTCTGACCTGCTTGGAACGTGATGAGAGTGATGCTAATGAAATCATATGAGCAAGAATCATCAATGATCCAATTGTGGGTCTAGCGATAACTCCATCAGATGGAAGCTTCTCCAGCATTATCGCCATCATGTCAAATAGTGGTCGTGCATCGCCAATCTAACAAAAGCAGCCACAATTTCAAACCAAAAGCACAACAGAACACAGTACCGTGTAGTAGTACTAAAAGCATCATTCGTACCCGGTTGCTTATAAATAAAAAAAAAATAATAAAAAAAAAAATCATTCGTACCCCTTTTGAAATTTCTAGTAAGCAATCTTCAATTGCATTCTGGAGTGAGATATTCAAATTCGACTCTTGTTCTCCTGCTGATTCAACTGTGGCTTGCAGACTTTTCCTCAAGTGCCTGCAAAGGTCACTGACAAAGGCAACTTCTGTCAGCACAGCACCAGATCGTATCTGGCTAGCTAGAGCTGTAGCAATTTGGATGACATGTGATTTGAGCTGGGGATCGTGGGCAACATTCTTGTGGTCTAGATGGCGTATAACAGCAGCTAAAATTGCTTGCTGTTTCCCTGTGAATGCACAGAGAGATGGATTATCAGCTACTACTAGAATCATTCTTAGAGTAAAACATAGAATATAAATCAAGAAAGAAGTGGATTAAAGATCATGTCACCTGAGTTTTCCATGAAGTACAACATATCAGACAAAACAATCATGGCCAACCCTTGACGCAAAACCCAGTGCCGTCCAGAATCAAAGTAGGTGAACATTGGATCCAATATCTGGCGCATGGTTGTACTCTCCTCCTTGGACAATTCAACCATCCTTTGAATACAGATTTGTGCCCATACTTTAGGCGTCTCAATCTCTTCTCTGTAACATCGACAGAAATGAGAGCATAAGATAGATTGTTTTGCAAAAAACTAGAAAGTGAGAGAGAGATAGACATAATCCCCAATTAAGAGTTGCAAATTCCAAAAACTGTTGTAACGAACTCTTGTACATCTGATTTGGAACGATTCCTACCTTGTCAAAAGAGAAGGATCCTTCTGCTCAGGCCGTGGCCTAATGATCATTCTGGTAGGACTAGTGCCATTACAAACATTTACCCCGTTTCTACCTTCACATCTTACTACTTCATCCACCCAATTATGATGTGACTCTCCTCTTTCATCATCAGCTTCATTATTTGAATCTGGTTCATAGTTATCCAGGGTAACATGCACAACCTGCAATTTGGATATGACAAAATGATATTACAACATGAAAAACTGCAGTTGTTAAAACAGAAATAAAGATAACTATAATATTGAATATGGAAGTAACTCAGAAGTCCTAACCTCATCAAGTTCAACAAAGACATTAGAAAACTCAGCCATGAACCACATCTGCCAAGGAAAAAGCATATCAAATACAGAAAGATCCAGCTCTAAACCATAAATAGAGGAATTACTAGATTGAGCATTCATGAAAGAGAACTGCCAGAAAATAGAAGACTCAATGTTGCTATTATCTGTTCTGAAATGAATGCTCACCATGGCTGAAAGGCATTGTAAGCTTGATGCCCTCAAACAGCGCTTATGAGGTTCTTCCCCACGTTCACGTGCAAGTGCGCACACTTTATGGACTAAACTTTCAATATTATGTGTGTAAGTACTATCTGCCTGTTCATGTACAGAGTAAAAAATATGAGAAAGTATTTTATAACATATACTTAAATTGAAAACAAATGGGATACTCCCATCACTAAATGTGAATATATTTGATATTCACACGGAACAATAAAACCCTTGGTCGTTAGTGTACCAAAAAAAAAAAAAAAGAACTCCCCCTACGAACCATCCCTTCATAATTACGGTGATATAAAGTACTGTTATTTTCCCTGAAAACTTAAGAAATATATACACACATAAAATAGGAATATGTTTTTTCACAGGTTTAATAAGAAAATTATCTTCAGACAGTTAAAGTAAGAAAGGATTGGTATACTATATGCCGATCATTCAATATGTACAGGCCATTTTTCATTCTTATTTACTAGGATGAAGAAAAACAACTAAAATAGTTTGCAAACCCCATTATCCAATTTACACAAAAGAACTTGAAATAGAAGGGCACTGCTACATCATATCAGTAAGACAACTTATGATCACTATTTCAAGAACACTCGTCAAATTATAAATGTATATTTTAGTAGTTCTTGTCTTTCCACATGATATATTACAGCTTTCAAAAGAAGGGAAAGCTAGGTCGATATTTACCTGACTATATATGAACTTGGTCAAGGTTTGGCATCCAAGTATCCGCACAGCATCTTGCTTTGAGTTATCCAGAAGTTCAGCAGCCACATTGAGCAGACTTACAGCAAAGTATGCCCTGCCAATTGCAAGAAAAATGTTTTCTATAAGAGTTACGATAACAAAAGTATATCAGAATTATATGTTGATAACTAGTTTTGAAGAACTTTGTTACAGTTTTTCAGTAAAAAAAAACAAACAAACAAACAAAGAGCCAGAGACCATAAAACTTATGAACAATTCCAGCAAAATATCTATTCAATTTGGTATCAAACTTTACTGAAACAGGGTCTAGTTAGTTTAGAAAAGCACAAAAGAAGAGGTCTGGCAAGTAAATTTGTCCATTGTAAAAATAATGTCAGATAAAAGATTTGAGTTTCATCTAAATGAAAATAAAATGAAAATGGTTGTTAAACAAGTCTCTAAGCTGCACTTTTAAAACAACCCTAAGTACAAGAAAAGTGCAAATTAACTTGAACTCACATTTGATCCTTGCACATGCCGAGCAATTTATTGTAAGCCTCGGTGATAATATTGATGAATTTGATGTGTCCGCATTTCATCTCTTTGTAGCACCTCTCTTCGAGATATTTGGCAATCTATTCAGGAAAAGGTAGTGCTGTAAAACCTCTACGATGCCTAGACTAAATTCAAGCTACATTCACATCAATAGGTTCTAAGGAATGATTACCTTTGGAATGCGAAAAGGGTTTTTGGCAGCATATTCACATAACTTCACAATTTTTCTCTCATTGGGCTCACCATCCTGAAAAATAAAGTGGAACGTCAGTCTTGATTATTCTAGCTACTGGTAGTAATGTACAAGTAAGTAGATTAAATTGTAACTCCCTCTGGCTAATAAACAAATGATAAATACACAACTACACATGGACCAAACTTGTCATCGTTAACTCAATAATGGCCGAGTTACGTTGATGAGGTATAGAGCTCTTAATATAAGTACTCAGATAAATAAACTATATGCAACGGTGAAGGTCTAGAAGTAAGAAGTACAAACCATTTAATTCTACATAAAACCACGAAGTTATGTCTCTTTTACCAGAAACGGAAGCAAGATTTCAAAGAGGATTCATTGACAAGTGAGTAAGTGACAACTGGGGAACTAGGAAGGAAAGAAATACTGGAGTAATATGTTTATTTATGAAACATAATTATAGAAAAACAAAATCTATTTGAATAAACAAGCATACAATAGGAGTATGATGTATTTCTTCATACCAGGGTCGGTTTTGCAGCGTCAAATATCACAAAATTGATCCAAAATAGAAAAAGGATCACACAAGTAACACAATACTATGTTCCAACTGTCATATATATCACATTCAAAGTCAATAGGACGAGCTTGACACAAGAATATGCAGCTGTTCTACTGCTACCTCACCCACATAGATACTATCAACAACATGACTAATGAGCCAAAATGCTGGAAGAAAAATAAGCCTAAAACACTCACTTGAGACTTGGGAAAGATCTCCGAGAGCAGTTTCTTGTAGCGCTTAACAGGTTGTCGAGATCTTGACCTCAAAGCAGGACAGCAGACACACATGTTCCCACATGCTGGGAAGATCTTTCTGGAAACGATGCCCATATCCTACACATTGTCAAAATGAAGGTTAAGGCAGTGAAAACCGAGCAAACTAAGACACATTCAGTGATCTTCAAAGCAACCACCAACAGAAAGCAAAAAGGTTGGTATTTACACACAGCAATGCACCCTAAATTTTAAATAAACCAGACATACCCAGAAACTGAACATACAAAATAAAACTCAGAAATAAAAATTTGAAATCTAACAGAACAAAAACAAAGGAAAGTAATTTAACAAACCTAGAAACAGTTCAGAAAATGTTCCTAAGCAGACGGCAGAGCTAGAACACAAAATGTAGCAACAGAAGAGACATATTAACAAACAGGTAGTGTGCATACCAGAAACACATACAAAAAACACCCAAAAAATAAAATTTTGTAAAATCTATGTCACCAACAGAAGCAAAGTAAAATCAAAGTTATTTAACAAACACAGAAGCAGTAGAGAAACGTTTCCAAACAGCCCTCAGAGCAAGAACACAAAATGTAGCATCAGAAGAGGCATTTTAACAAACAGGTAGTGTGCATACCAGGAACTCAAACAAAAACTACCCACAAAATATTACTGTGAAAAATCTGAGCCACCAACACCAACCCAGAAGCAAAAAATAAAAGCTTGAAAGAGCCCACAAAACAAAACAAACTAAACCACAATAACAAACCCAGAAAACCCAACACAGAAGCAAACTCAGAGAAGCACAAACCTCAACCAGCAGACGCAGATCTAGGAAGAGACCAAACGGGTTCCTCAGATATCCGTTACAAGCAACAAGCAACAAGAAGAGGAGCAGTCAAGAGAGAGTGTGAAACAAAACAATGGAATGAGCATGAGAGAGACAGAGTGAGAGCTTGGAATGTCCAAGAGAGAGAGAGAGAGAGGAGAGGAGAGAGAAATCACGTGATGGGTGTCAGTTTTTTACTGGAAAAGAGGACTGCCATAGCTGCTATAGCATTTTTGATAGGTTGGGTTCTGTAATCGGAGATGTGGGTAGGTGTCTAGGTGAAGAAGACTTGAAAGTTTAAATTTTTTTTTTTTTGTTACAGTGACCAATAAATTCCAAAACAGGAGTGATTGGTTTTTTCAACAATGTTTGCTTTTTGACGCACAAAACAATAAGAACAGTACAATGCTACTACTTCATTGCTTGAACTGGCCTTTATTTTGAAACTCAAATCATATGGATTATTTAGGAAATTGACCCTCCATTTTCTGTGTTAATTACTCTAAAAATATGATCATTGGTGTGCTGGGATTTTGGGAGTTTCCGAGGTTACATTTTTCATACTAAATTCAGACGATTTCAATTAATGTTTGAAAAGTAAAATTATAATTTGAACCGTTTAATATTTGAAAAGTTAAGTCATAAGTTGAATTGTTGTTCAAATCGACAGTTTTTAATAACGTATTGTATTATAGATTAAATTTGAAATGATAATATTTTGACTTTCTATTTAACGATAATTAGCGTACAAGAAGGAAGACGTGTCTCTTAAATAATAGTTTTAAAAAATAATTAGTGATTCATATAAGTTTCTATTATGTCTTATAATAGTTGACTTGGATTGATTCAAGACATTAATGATATAAGGTTGAATTTGGTACCAACCTAGTGTTTGTGGTTGCATTTTTGTAGAGAAATTAAATGTGACATGAACTATTTATAGAGTATTTAGAGTTAAAAGTGATAATTGTTTGTTTTTTCAATTCCATCATTAAAAATTATTCTCTACTATTGTATACATCTATAGCATTTAATTCTTTAAATTTTGGTTGGTGGGCCATGCCAATATGGACATGCTACCCTAACAATTATGTTATTGTATGGTTTATTAACCATAAAAATGAAAATTATGACAACAAGTTAGCCTAGTACATAATTATTAGAGTGTTTTTACTCAAAAATATGATTCCAATTGTATATGGTTTGATTGAACAACTAGAGTTGGCAAATTGCGTGTGTCGTGTTTGTGTTTTGCATGACGAACACGACGTGGGGATAATCATGTAGGCCCCTGCCAGAGTGAAGTCAAATATTGGGTGTGAAAATTTTGCACTACTTCAATGTGACAGGAAGAAAAAAATGATGAAGAAATGTGTTGCTTCATGTGTACAACTAATGCAATCTATTATTTTTATTTTTATTTTAAAGAAGTACAAATATTTTGAATGTGAATACAAAGAGATGATAAAATAGTGGAAAGTGGATACAAAAATTGAAGATCCAACACTACCATGAAGTGTTGTTGATGGGTGGTTTAATAAGACATTATTAAAGTGTAGTTGCAACAATTGGGAATTCTAGTACCTTTTGGATGTTTCAAAAAGACCATGAAAGCAATGTCACAAAGGACCATGGACACTCATGTGGGCAAAAAAATTCAAATTTTTGTGTATCAATACAAGATTTAGGTGGTTGAAGAGAAAATTGGAAAGAAAAAAAAGAAGAAGAAGAAGAAGAAAATAATGTGGATGTTAAATGACACTATCTACCAATAAGCATAAGCATTAACATGTATTTAAGAATGTGCCAACATTACAATAATGCTTAAATAATTTTCCATCACTACAAATTTTACTACCCAAAAAAAAAAAAGTATGGTAGTATTCAATTACTAAATGATGAAAATCTTTCCAAAATCTAGGTGCTAATATTTTAGAATGGTTTTAGACAAATGGATTACATGGATCTTGAAATTATATTCTCCTAATTAACAATACATTAGAAGCTTGTCCTACATTCTTTGACTTATATGGATCCTTAAAAAAAGATGCACATTATTAGTACAACTTCAATTCATATCCACATGCAAGTAATACATATACACATGCAATGTTTGTTTGTTTGTTTTTGTTTTTGTTTTTTTTTTTTTTTAAAGCTAATTGCAAATCAAGATGAGTTTAATGTAATTACTAGTATATATTTTTAATATATATGTATGACATACATCTACATAGTCTAAGACAGGTTAGAAACTATGAAGTAGCAAATGCAACGATTAGTGCAATAGGGCCGATGATATCAATAAGATAGTCATGACATCACAAGGTGAAAGTGGACAGTTGCATGAAGCAGTATACAACGATGGTCGCAATGGAACATCGAAGTCAAACTCTCTTAAACCATCTATGTTTCTCCCACTAATAGTTGGGCTTAGAACAATAAAGAAAGAGTGAAAAAAAAAAAGATAAAACGAAATTGTAATGTTCTTTTAAATATGCGTTTTGTACGAAAGAGACCGTATATTTCGGATAAATTTCACTAATGCTACAATTATTCAAACAAATTGTTGATGGTCGCAACATTTTTTCAGTAGTAAGTGCATATCATGACAAATTTGGAGTAACCATCTACAAGTTTTCTTAATAAAAAATATTAATCATCAAGTATGCTTGCTAGTGGCCAGCTTAGGGCAATTTGTCAATTTACTTGTTTATTGAAGTCTTTTTTTTTTTTTTTTTTTTTTTTTGTGGTTATATTTTTTTTTTTTTTTTTTCTATTTCTTTTGCAATATGCTGTTCAAGTAGTCTAAAGTCTGGGCACAGTGGAGCTTCATAGCTTGAGTTAAACCCTTACTTTACTTTATTTTTTTTTTTGTGTGGAATCCTATGATTAGTTGAGATTGTGCTGTCTTAATTAAAATTATAATAAAATACATTAATTGCGATTCAAGCAACTAATCACCTAATTTCAAACAATAATCGATTTAAGTGCCATATAAAAGTCGCATTATCTTTTAATCTTGTTGCAATGATTAAACAATTACCACTATGATAAACCCTAATATTAACCGTTGACCAATTAAAAATCATTGCACACTACGATGCAAGAATCACATTCAACATCAATTAAAATGACTAATCGAGTATTGCCCGAAGAACTAAAATGGAACATTTTCCAAATCGATACAAATCCACCCAAAATCGAAACAAACTAAAGGGTAAAATGGGAATTCCATAATTTCAAAGATCAACGTGAGCCTCTAAAATCAAAGTAACTATTACAAAAAAATGGAAAAGCCAGTTATGAGCCTAAAGAACATTGTCATAAACAAAGCACAAAAACATAAATTCCATGCTAAGCTAACCATGAGCATCTCTCCAACACCTAGACATCATTTGTAACATAACGAAAAAAACAATAAATCTCAATCATGTGTGATTACCTTAATCGCCATCATAACGACAAGTGACCATCGAGCTGCCAACAGCCAAGCTGATCCTATATTAACATGATTAGTGATTACAACTAAAAATACGGGCGAAAAATTCCAAGTGTCCACAGCAAATACCACACAAATAAGGCTGATATGATAGCTGGTGTGTGAATTGTGCAAAGGACAGGGCCTAACATGAGGACCCCAAGCTGATAATGACTGAACACTAAAATTCTGACCAGACCAACCAAAGTTCGGAAAAGAAAAGAGAACCAAAAGTTTCATGATCACTACAATCTGTGGGGCTAATGCTTCCAATCTGGTATGGTTTCCAGCATTTGGAAAATCGACTTCTTTCTATTCCCCACCAAATGCTGCTCTGGCATGCATAAGTAGCTATGCTATACACTACCTGTCTAGGTGGTCCGAATGATGTATGCGATGTTTGACCACGTGGTCCAACCCTACCATGTTTGCGGAGAATGTATGACTCAACATAGAGTCGACAATTCGGGTTTCGGTTGCCTAATCCAACCCGACCCGCAAGAGTTGTGGGTTTGTGTGGGTTTTCCCAACCCGACGTTAACTCAGACAAGTATTGTATAAATATTGCACAAACCCTTAGCAGCAAGTCAAGTGCAAAATGTTATCAAACATAACAAACTCAACATAACTGAAACTCTGAGGTAACGTTCAGGTTAAATGTTTTGGAATGGAAGTAGGAGTCAATAAAGGAAATTAGTATGGTATTCTCCTTCCAAAGCTATTATCATGACCCTAGCTACCCGGGATTTACACAATTGATCGGCACATAAATATCCGTTCAACACAACATAGGATATCAACAGATCTCGGAGACCGATCAAAGCATGAAAGCCAGGATCTTTACATAAAATAGATTCCTATTCAAAGAGCACATAACCACATGTATAAGCTCACACCAACCCGTCAATTTGGGATCCAGTTCGGGATTTTCCTTGGGAAGTGTCAAGAAGGAATTGAAATGTAATAATATCGATTCATGCAGATACAAAGGAAAGAGGTTCTCTATTGATTCAAGGATAGTGATAGATACAGAAAGAGGTAAAAACAAAGATTTCACATAGTACATTACTTTGAATCGAAAAAGAAATCAGATAGATTTCATACCATTCGCTACATGAAGAATGAGAATCTCATTCTGATTCCTAAACAAAAACTCTAAATCCAAACGCCACCAGAAAATTTTCGTCAAGGAAAAAGTTTTAACAAACTACAGCAACTTCCGTTTTTTTCCTTGGTACCAAACTATAGCATCTTGGGTTTTTCCCCAACAGCATTTCAACCTTGACTAGAATTATATTTCCTTTAAATGTATCTTAATCGGAACTAGGAGTCATAAATATCAGTAGAAGGGACAATTTTTTTCAACACCTTAGTAAATGGTTCTGAAATTCCCACCTACTAAAAATACAGATTAAAAGTAGGGGACCAAGTCAACATGTAACATTAATGATTTACAGTTATGATTTATGAAGATTGCTAATGAGACCAGCAAGCTTACGTCTCTTTCACTGCACATCAGTCATCTTTTGAGGCAGTATTTTGAGCGTAGGTTGTCAAGAACTTCTGCATATTCAATTGGAGTAGCCTCGTTGGAAAAAATTTCATCCCATAACTTTGAGAGATCTGTCCAAGATAATCAAGTCAATATGCGTTATCCACAATTCTCCGGAACACAATCAAGCACGAGTACATTATGATGATATGTCACACTACATCAAAAATTAATCTGAAAGAGTACATTTATGTAAAACTTACCACCCTTATCTGTAGATGACAGACACATGATGAGAATGTCAAATCTTGGGACCTTGGTTAAGTATTCTAGAAATTTGACAGCCAAATCCATTTCTTCGCTGCCAAAGCAATAAAAAGACGACCGTCAGCACCTCAGTAAGCATAAAAAATCCACATACTTCGGTAGTAAACATGAAACCAGCTTCAGAATTCAGTACTCACGTGAAAAAGGTAGCAACACACTTGATAATGTCAATTAGTAAAGGAGCCGACAAGGCATTTTTGAATATTTGTGGCAATGCACTTGGAGATGTAGCCTATGATTAAGAAGAAACAATCAATCAGGTCATAACATGGATTGAAACAACTAAAATTCAGAAAATAGCACAAAGTAACATTACAATAAAATATGGTGAACAAATCAAAATACTAACTACATGAGCTTTTCTACTCTAGTATGCGCCACATATCAGCAGAACATGACATTCCAATATGTATGTTTGACGACCATTACATGACAGAGATTTGGAATCAGGCTCATGTGCTCGTCATGCTAATCAACTAAATGTATGCTCATAAAAATGCAATCAGATCATTAGTGAATCAACAATCTGCAGATATGATATTTAAAACATAATTTTGTTTAATCTAAACCAGGATTATACCTTCAATAGACGACCCTGTAGTGCACGATCACCAGACAGGCTTCGCCAATAAACCTCAAACTGATACGCTGAATTGGGTGGAGTTATGTTTTTTGCAGCTTCAGCCATTGCTCGAGAAGCTGCACGAGAAGCAAGCTCTTGGACTGATGCCTTGAGCTGTTGCTTTCCTGGTCTCAGAGGTCTCTGTTTAAAAAAATATAAAAACATAATAAGAGAGCAATCATCAGGCTGAAAAAGGGATAGAAGCACAGAAAACAGAATTTTAAATACAATAAACATTGGAAATTACACAAAATCAGACATTGACAGTAACTTTGCAAAAATGCATGGACACAGTGACACACATAAGGCAATAAATTATAAGATATAACATTAATAAAAATCAAATTGATGATTGCATAATAATAATTCGCTAGTGAACTTGATGTATGACATATCTAATGGGATACCTTAACACTCCCCGTGCCAGAATTCTGAATAACATCTTCATGAGATCCATCCATGTCTCGACCTTCAGTAATTCCTACTCCGGTACTTTTGTTTTCTATTTCCTCCAAAGTGACAGATGACCGCCCAGGAACCTATCTCATACCAGCAACATATTTCAGGAACACAAGGACCTGTTTATGGTTGTATGACTTAAACCAAATAAAAATGATCACAATTCCCATGCAAGGCAAATATAACTTTCTACAATCACTTTGCATTCCATGCAAGGCAGTATTACAATACCAAACTGCAGAACATTTTGGAGGCCAAAATATTGTAATGTCAAGCTAGGGTTTCAATAAAAAGGAAAAAAGACCTGACTGGCATTTATAATTTTAATATTTAACCATGCGACCCAAATACTTTACTACTTGTAGTTACCGAGCTAAAAAATAAACATGAAAAAAAAAATAGTTTATAGGAAAGAAATGACTAGCTGAAATTCATTTACATAATTTATCAATTAGTTGTTTGAGAAGAAAAATAAATGGCATGGAGGAGTCCATCCTATATAAAAAAAAAATTATCAGCGACATGACCTTATACTCGAAGTAACAATGTTTCTCACTTCCCAAAGGGAGCGTCCCCCTAAACCCCCCCCCACAAACCCCACCCATACCGTCGACAAGGAGACTCGAACTCGAGACCTCAGAAGGAATCCAAAGTGATATTAACCACTTGGTCATGGAGGAGTACACCATTCTAAACCAGAAAGAAAAAATGTACCCATGTGATAGCAAGTATTCAGTTCCGTTCCTTCTATATGAACATATGATGTGTAGTTTATATTTTATCACTAAAATGATATTTCTACAACAAACAATTACTACGTTAAATATGTTTGATGATACCGCCCTTCAAATGCCAAGAAACATTACAGCAGTACATTAGTTCATCCCAAAAATGAGCATTCACCTTTGAAAGGATGTATTGTCTAACAAAACCTAACTATACCTTGGTGTTATCTTCTTGGATTGCAGTTGTGACTTCCTTCTGTGTACTGCTTGATAGAGATTGGATACTATGTCCGTTCACTTTTGTATCAGACTTTTGCCCTTTCTGCATTTCTTGTTGAGAGTTTCTCAATGCTCCTGACACCTTTTGAAGAATACCCTGCCATTTATATTCCAATGATTTTTAAAGAGCTTGCATTAATGTAAAAGCTCACTTCCCTGCCCAAAACAGAGATACCTAACCCTATTGTAGATAATGATGGAATTTCTGTTCCTAAAGGAACCTAATTGAGGTCTGAAAAACCATAGCTCCTACATGAGTAGCATGTTGAATTTATATGAAAAAAGAAGTAAACTGTACTGTTTAAAAATAAAAAATAAAAAAGCATCCCTGCAATCACCAAGATTGTGTTTTGTGCCACAAAGTAGAAGTAAGAATAAATCTACATGGAAATCTGCTCACTTTTTCATACAAAGATTTGGCCTCAGTATACTGTTTTTTGACTTCCTGGTTGTCAGGCTCCAGCCTCAGGGCAAACTCAGAATCTGCACTAAGTTATACTTGACAGTTGACATATTACAGATCAAATGGCAAATTTTTTGGAAGAAATATATGGCTTAGCTTTAGCATACCCTCAACAGATTCTTTAAGCTTGCCAAGTTCTTTTCTTGCTGTTGCTCTGCGTGAATATGCTTTTATGTAGCGATCATCTAAATTTAACGCCTCTGTACAGTCATCTTCAGCTTCTTTAAATCTGCTATACAAAAGAAAGTTATGATTAAAAGGAAAAATAAAAGAAGAAGTTTTTTATATCGCATGATCCTATTAAAAGTATTACTCTAACAAGGCAGGGTACTTAGAGCTTTCAACATTGGGAAAAAATAGCAACAGACCACTCTCATGAAGTCAACTGTGCAGCATATGAAAAAGCACAGAACCTAGGAATGAACATATTTTAGGATAAAAACTGTGTGTTCTGCATAAACTTGCCTTTTGAGTTTTAGGTATGCCATTGCTCTATTTGCATAAGCAACTGCTGTGGGGGACAAGGTAATGCTCCTTGAGTAGCATTCAATAGCTTCCTTAAACCTTTTCTGTTTAAAATACTCATTACCCTGCAAATTGGGGTGGATTACAAATTTATGAGCAAGGATTACGTTATACAATAAAATAATGTTAATTAATAATGATCAACGTTCATAAGTTTAACAGTTCCTACCAATTCTTTCTCTGAGGTAGCAGTAGGTGAATCGTCTTCAGTTGTGAAACTAATTGATGTATTCATTTGATTATAATTCCGTGTGTAATCATATTGTCCAGAGACTGTTGGAGTTTTCATTGTTGACCTTTTATCCTCATTAACTATTCCAGACTTCTGAGATGATGGCACCTAAATATCAAAATATTGCGTGTTAGTGAAATAAAAAATCACTTGCACGAGGGTATCTATTTCTACAAGTGAATAACACATATAGACATGCATACATACACTATACGCGTTGCATGGTGTATAAGTATGCTACCAGCCTTCTTTATATTGAATGATGGATCGCTGAAAAGTTCACTTATATTTTACCTATCCCAACTATTCAGGAAGATAGCGACGAACAAGCATGTGCCATCATGCAGAATATATCTAGTCCTAGTACAGATTACAAACACAAAATAATCCTTTTAAGACCTTTACTCTTTACTCAGTTTACTGGACCATACAATACATAACAATGAAATATTCATAAGATCCATTCAGTCTATCACAACCTGAACTTTGAAACTAGAAGTTTTTACACAGGTAACCCCAATACAATCTGGAACAAATAGTGGCATTACATGGGGGACCAATAGCAGTTAACAGTTAACACACAGCTTAATATATTATGAGATAAGACAAAAATACCGATTTGGAAGCTTGAGGTTTCATTTTTTTGTCTTTGTCCTTCATTGAAAGTTCCCAATCCTGCAAGTCATTCAAAAATCCCTGGAAATCCTGGCAAAGGGTGCAAACAAATATAGTAAAAAAAGGAATGAAAAGCCACTTAAAAGCAACTTAACAAGCGGGTCAAAGAATATTAGCTCACACAATTGTTCTAGTCTTCTTTTATACCCTAATGAAATAAGATATTAAGGAAGAAATTAGGTAGATAGATTAAAGTATCTAATTGGTGCTCCATTGGGTTTATGCGAGAAAAATTAGGAATGTTATAGGTTTTTGGGGTGCATATCTGCAACTTCTACTTCATGTTCTACAGATATATTTTGAAGTTGAGAAGCTTAGCACAACACAATCTTTAATTGATGCATATGGAACTAACAAACTGTCAAAAGAGTGAACTGTTTCCAAGTGCTATGGAGTGCATATAATTGATAATTCCACAATATTTACTATTATTGATATACGAAATGAATCAAGTACACTGTTACATATTCTATATTCGGCAGTTTCCCAAAACAGCTATCAGAGCACTTCCAAGCTTAACTAGCTGTGAAGCATTTGGCCACCAAAACTAAGCAAATTGAATGGGGCTATCATGTCACCTCAACTGTGTGCCTAGCCACACAATGCCATATTAAAGGAAACTGAAACCAACTAGTAAACAAAATTCTCATAAAATAATCAACTATGATCATGCACTTTATAGGCACCAATTTTATTTAAAAGGGAAGATAAAGGGAAAAGCTCTGAAGCAGAGGTTTACAGCTTCAACATTCTATAGCAATGGAACCTCATTCTAAAATTCATCAAACCAGTGTAAACTAATTCAAATTTGCAACTGTTAAATCCCATTTGTACTGCTGCTCAATTACAATTGAACCTCTACAAGTAGCTAGCTTTGTACAGCTCTCCTATGCTGCATTCCATAAAAATCTTACCTTCTTGTTCAGCAAAATAAAATTAAAAAAAGAAGTGTGTACCTATATAATCATGAAATGTAACAATCTGCAAGAGCTGAGATTAGAGTTTAAATTTCAGAATCCAAACCACATCAAACAAAAGACTCTTGGGTTTCATTTTCCTTACTCTTTCTGGTATTTTCTCAGCAAACAAACACGACTCGACCAATTACATATACACATATGCCGATATGCGCATGTACCTATATAAATATATATCGAAATTGCAAGCATCAGAATCGTACCAGAGCCTGATCGCGACCGTGCTTGCTCGGAACCCTAGACATAACAGCTCGAAGAAGGTGAGAGACGAGAGAGCGAGTTGGTTCCGATGGTTCTCGAAGCCGGAGAGAGTGGAAGGAGGGAGCAGGAACAGAAAGCTGTGTACGAGTCTCAAGCGCTTTTGATATTTAAAATTGGGCTTCATTGTGAATTTTGGGATGATGCTAAAGCCCAATTAATAAGGTCTAAGCCCATCAAAGAGCCCAATCCAAAACTACCTCTATTATGGTTCCAGACATACTTCCCGCGAGGTCGTGGTTCGAATTCCATTTATTCTTCGGGCAAAGGGTTAAGAAAAAATGGTGCGAAAAGTCGCTAACAAAACAAAACAAAACTCGAAGCTAGAAAATCGAGAAGACAAAAACTAGATGTCACCTAAAATAAGACTGAAAACCTCCCATCGGGTCTTGATTACGAAAACCACCTATCAACACAATATTGAATACAGGCACAATATCAACAAACAGTGTATTGTAAGCCAAACCAAAAATACCCAAATCTTCAGAACACAAAGCAAAGGACAGAAAGAGATAATATAGAACCTTATTATAGTATATATGATGATCCAACATGAAAACACAAATCCAAACTTTAAACCTAAAAAAAACTTCCACAGTACCATATAAGAACCACACAATTCAAACTTATACTAGAAATTAACATCCATGCATGACTGAAATGAAAACATACACATAAAACTTGCTGATATATCTATAGACCACGACACAGGTTAAGCACGTCCTCCACGAAGGCGGAGAACAAGGTGCAGAGTGCTCTCCTTCTGGATATTGTAGTCTGCCAAGGTTCGGCCATCTTCCAACTGCTTTCCGGCAAAGATCAGCCTCTGTTGATCCGGTGGAATCCCCTCCTTGTCCTGAATTTTCGCCTTCACGTTGTCTATAGTGTCAGAGCTCTCCACCTCAAGTGTAATGGTCTTCCCGGTCAGAGTCTTCACAAATATCTGCATCCCTCCACGAAGCCGGAGAACTAGGTGCAGCGTGCTTTCCTTCTGAATGTTGTAATCTGCAAGGGTTCGACCATCTTCCAGCTGCTTTCCGGCAAAAATTAGCCTCTGCTGATCTGGCGGGATTCCCTCCTTGTCTTGTATCTTTGCCTTCACGTTATCAATGGTGTCCGAGCTCTCAACCTCTAGCGTGATAGTCTTCCCAGTCAAAGTTTTGACAAAGATCTGCATGCCACCGCGCAGGCGAAGAACAAGGTGCAAAGTACTCTCCTTTTGAATGTTGTAGTCTGCCAGGGTTCGACCATCTTCCAGCTGTTTTCCGGCAAAAATAAGCCTCTGCTGATCTGGCGGGATTCCTTCCTTGTCTTGTATCTTTGCCTTCACATTATCAATAGTGTCCGAGCTCTCAACCTCTAGAGTGATGGTCTTCCCGGTCAAAGTTTTCACAAAGATTTGCATACCACCGCGAAGGCGGAGAACAAGGTGCAAAGTACTCTCCTTCTGAATGTTATAATCTGCTAGGGTTCGACCATCTTCCAACTGCTTTCCAGCAAAGATGAGCCTCTGCTGATCTGGCGGGATTCCTTCCTTGTCTTGAATTTTGGCCTTCACATTATCAATGGTGTCGGAGCTTTCAACCTCTAAGGTGATAGTCTTTCCAGTGAGCGTCTTAACAAAGATCTGCATACCCCCACGGAGGCGAAGAACCAGATGAAGAGTGGACTCTTTCTGAATGTTGTAGTCAGCCAAAGTCCTGCCATCCTCAAGCTGCTTCCCGGCAAATATCAGCCTCTGCTGGTCTGATGGAATACCTTCTTTATCCTGAATTTTTGCCTTCACATTGTCGATTGTATCAGAGCTCTCGACCTCAAGAGTAATGGTTTTGCCTGTGAGGGTCTTGACAAAGATTTGCATTCCACCGCGGAGGCGGAGTACCAAATGTAAGGTGGACTCTTTCTGGATGTTGTAGTCAGCCAATGTTCGCCCATCTTCAAGCTGCTTACCGGCAAAAATTAACCTCTGCTGGTCTGGGGGAATACCCTCCTTATCTTGTATCTTGGCCTTGACATTGTCAATTGTGTCAGAACTCTCTACTTCAAGGGTTATGGTCTTTCCAGTGAGAGTCTTGACAAAAATTTGCATGCCACCCCTGAGACGAAGAACCAGATGTAGAGTTGATTCCTTCTGTATGTTGTAATCAGCTAAGGTCCGGCCGTCCTCGAGCTGTTTACCAGCAAAAATCAGTCTCTGCTGGTCAGGAGGGATTCCTTCCTTATCCTGAATTTTGGCCTTGACGTTGTCAATGGTATCAGAGCTCTCTACTTCGAGAGTAATAGTTTTCCCAGTGAGTGTCTTGACGAAAATCTGCATCTGTATATGGTAAAGAACAAATATTACGAGAATCCCACAACTTGTGGTTGAAAAGTACAATATGATAATGATATACAAAGAAAACATAAGTGAGCAGAAATGTACTTTGCATTCCTTCATACAAGACCAATGATCATCGAGCCAAGTCTTAGTTCAAACTGTTTCACTATCTGACCCCAACCTTAACAATAAAAGGTGTAATATCTCACCAGAATTCACATGCTAGCAACTAGTAAGGATGATAATAAAATGCCACACCAATTACCAATCCCAGATGTATCCATCAAATAAAGCAAAATCAATGAAACTTTAACAAGATTTACATATCAGATACCATATAGGAACAAGCACTAAACTTTTTTCTAATCAAACTAAGGGGTTATATTCTTCAATGCAATTTTTTATCCCAACAAAGTTTTTTACAATATGACAGTAAAGAACTAAAGATATCCATATTACAATTCACTTGGGACCCAAATTTCTCTCCAAAATGAAACAAATTGATCCCACAAAAATCAATCAACTTCTGAAATTAAATTCTTTCCAAGATTATCATGAATTTAAGCATTATTGATATTACAACTATGACTAAAAGCAACAGTTAACAATTTCCTCACAAACAACAAGAAACACTGATCTCAAAAGGACAAATA
>JAYMTH010000598.1:0-19509 GCA_036897465.1 Pelargonium australe
CCTCTTAATATACCACAAGTCTCGACCCTCTTGCTCCCATCTCTTTCTCAACACTCTTCGCACATCCGCCGCCGCTCTCCCGTCCACTTCCCGCTTTTCCGCCGTCTCTTTCCCCGGAATTCGCCGTTTCTCCGCTGTAGCACAGGCTGCTCGGTCGCCACCGCCGCCTTCACAGCCGAAGCTTTCCGTCAAGGCCAGGAGGAAGGCGGCGCGAGAATCACCCGAGGGGTTGCTGAAATTTGCTATCGACAGGTGCTCGAAACACAGCGACGTCGTGGAAGCCCTCCGGCTCTACGACGAGGCGAAGATAAATGGTGTTCGGATCGACATTCGCCACTACAATCCGTTGCTCTACTTGTGCTCCTCCTCGGGCGCAGACGCGGAGGCGGCGAAGAGGGGTTTTGCGATTTTCAACGAAATGGTTGCCTTGAAGGTCGAACCTAACGAGGCGACTTTTACGAGCTTGGCGAGGCTGGCCGCGGCGGCTGAGGATCCGGAAATGGCTTTCGATTCGGTTAAGCAGATGAAGAGTTTTGGGATTGAGCCGAAACTGAGGTCGTACGGTCCGGCATTGTTCGGGTTTGGGAAAATAGGGGAGGCGGAGAGGGCGTATGAGGTTGATGCCGACATGGCTGCGTCCGGGTTATTGGCTGAAGAGCCTGAGCTTGCTGCTCTGCTTGATGTCAGTGCCCGGGTTAACAGAGGTGACAAGGTGTATGAGATGCTGCACCGGCTGCGGGCCACGGTGAGGCAGGTCTCTGAACACACAGCTGGGATAATTGATTGTTGGTTCAGGTCTGAGGGTGCTGCTAGAGTTGGGGAAGAGAATTGGGACGTGGAGAGAGTGAAGGAAGGGATGGCAAAGGGAGGAGGAGGGTGGCACGGGCAGGGATGGCTCGGAAAAGGGGAATGGAGGGTGGTGAGGACCCACATGGAGGAGACTGGAGTGTGTCCTTGTTGCGGAGAGAAACTTGTTTGCATTGATATTGATCCAATGGAAACCAAGAATTTTTATACCTCACTGGTTAAGTTGGCTCGCAAAAGAGAGATGGAGGATCAGTTTATTAAATTTCAGGTACATCTCGATTTTCCAGTTTGATCCAGTACACCTAGAGTTCTTATGCATACGCTGTGTATGTCATGGAAAACATTGTTATAACTAATGTTTTAGGAACTAGAAATGTGATTTTCTTTATTTTTGTGAACCAAATAGAGATACATATCTTGATGAATAGAGGTTGTAGATTTTGTTTTGTTTGTTTTGGTTACAGGCTGTAGTATATTGTGATTGTTGGGAAGATAGTATCAAACGAGAATTATAAATGCAAAGGGGGATTTTATGTTATTTGAAAAAAAAAAAATGTATTTTTTGATCGGATGAATAGTGATATTTGGAAGCAAGTGGTTTGGCTAGGATAAAAAGCTGGACCGTGTTGCTGTTTAAAGAAAAAGATAAGAAATAGAACATTGAACCTTGTGGTTTCTCAGCGGTCTTGGAGAAACTGAATTTCCAAGCAGTTGTTAACTGTAATAATCATGTATGTTTCTGCATTCCGTGATTTGTTACATGTATGATAGCTGTTTAGGTTATCATGATCCCGCTGCTTTTTTCTGAAGTGCTCAGTTTATGATTACATTTGAAATATAATGCTAACAGATGATACTGACACTGTCTTCAGCTGTTAAGTTAAGCTTTTAGTTTTCCTTCACATGGTATCATAGATTTGTAGACCTACCCTTCAGAAGTTTGAATTGTGAGAGTGAGGCGAGACACCACTCTACTAAAATAAATTAAAAATTCCAGCTCAAGGCAAAAAAGACCTATGCATAGGCTACATGCAAAGCCATAATTGTCTTGCACTTGAGGGTGTGTATATAATTATATTGTTGGGCCATTAAATTTGAGCTTAAGCTTTTAATGAGTTGATCCTTCAGAGATAGGACTGATGGAATATTTGATATTCATTTCAGTGAAATAAATTTGTTCATCTTCTGCATACATTATACATCTAAATTTTAGTTCCAATCATTAGAACAGTATTTATTTCTGTTTTTAATATATGAATTATATTCATTATCTTGTAATATTATTGTTGATACATAATCCTAGACAATTGCTTCAGGCATATGATACATAAATCAATTCTCAGTGACATCATGACTAACATAGTGGTGAACTCTTTCAGGATTGGCTTGAGCGTCATGGTCCATTTGATGCAGTGGTAGATGGGGCTAATGTGGGTCTTATCAATAGATATATGAACTTTTTCCAGGTAAGGATAATGACAATTAGCTTTTTTAGACCACATCTTTCAGGTTACTCAAAGCGAGGAGTATGGATGGGGTTCCTAATTAGTTGTTTTGATTACAGATTGAACATATTGTGAATAAATTGCGTGAAATGAGTCCATCAAAGAGATTGCCACTTATCATTTTGCACATAAGTCGGGTAAATGGGGGTCCAGCTCGGAATCCTATAAACCGAAAGTTGTTAGACTATTGGAAGAGCTCAGGTGCACTTTATGCTACTCCTCTGGGCTCAAATGATGATTGGTAAGTGTACATTTTCCAAGATGAAAATGTAATATTGATTCTATAGGCAATTGCTACCGCGAAATTGGGATTGGAACAAACGTAGTTATTGTACCAATTCTCTGCCACTTCTCCGACACCCTTAATGAAATGCATTGCTTTAATAATTGCTAGCACAGTATTTCTTAATGTGTTTCAGCCTCAGTATGTGCTTTTTTATCTACCTTAATCTCTATAAATTCAAACTCCTATCAGTCCTATGACTAGTAAAGCTAATGGTTTGCTGACAAACGCTGCTTCTAATCTTGCTGTCATGTTTGATGTTCTCTTATAGACTTTTGTCTTTCAGAAAGTACATTTTATCGTCACTTCACTGAGCTAATTGGTACTTGGCAATCAACGCAAACATTATCCTTACACTGTAAAGGGCTTTAATATATTTTTGGTGGAATCATTTTGAATTTTCAGCTTCATTTTCCCAACTTTGATTTTTCTTCTTATTTATATTAAGAATCCCTGGAGGGGCTTTTTTTACTGTAAAATATCTTCAAATCCTACCTTTTGCATTCATTATTTTAGCAATCGGGATATAGTGCACTTTGCTAAAAGATAGTAAATTGTTATATACAGGTACTGGTTATATGCGGCTGTTAGGTTTAAGTGTTTGCTGGTGACGAATGATGAGATGAAAGATCACTTGTTCGAATTGGTAGGGCGTAACTTTTTTTCTAGATGGAAGGAAAAACATCAGGTATATTATATCTTTTGACTTCCACATTTCCAATCTTTTTTAGGAGAAAACATTTAATTGGTGGCCACTAGTAATCGACTATCTGAGTTCTTAGTTCATGGGACAATTACTTCTTGATGTTTTGTTACTTTGTTCTGGTCAATATTGATAAAAGAGAGATTGTGTGAGCATGTAGATCATCATGTTGAATACACTTCCCTAATAGGTTTCTTAGAAGTAATGTGTTAATGATAGAATAATGATTTTGCCTTTGTTGTCTACCCTTTAAATCATCATTGTATTTGTTGCTATGTGTTAATGATAGAATAATGATTTTGCCTTTGTTGTCTACCCTTTAAATCATCATTGTATTTGTTGCTATGATGAAAAATATCAATGGCACTAGTAGTTGACATGTTGAACCTTAATCTGAATTCTGAAGCAGTTGTCAATATTTAGCTATGTTCTTCTCAACTTTCTTAGTAATTTCATTAGTTTGGGACATGATCATTCAGATTTTGAACTGAAAACTGCCTTTCTGCAAATAACTTTCAGGTTCGAATGTCATTATCAAAGAAGGGTCTTAAATTGCACATGCCTCCCCCTTATTCTAATGTTATTCAGGTAAGATGATTGGCTAATTGTTTGCATCAAAGTTTGCCCGGAACTTTGAGATTGAATAAAGTTACTTTGCTGCTTTTTCTTACGTCTGGAGTGGATCACCAATGGTTATGAATGTTTGTTAATGTGAAAATGCAGGAATCAGAATCTGGTAAGTGGCATGTACCAACAATCACGGGTGATGATGTTGAGAGTCCAAGGCAATGGTTGTGTGCCACAAGAGTAATGGATAAATCATAACATCAGGTCCTTAAATCCGACAAAAATCCTAGTACAGTAGAAAAGGAAGATTGCTGAAGGGGTGAGTGAGATTTTGCCTCTTTATTTGTGCTATCTATTTAATTCCTTTTACATTAGAAAGTTATGGGAATTAGTTTAATTTTTCCTGAAGTTATGAGAGTATAGGAAGTAGTTGTACCGTTCAAGTTTTTATTATAGCAAAACGCCAAAACCTGCATTTAAAGATTGATGAAATCCTTGGCAGTTTCTGCGTTTGAATTATTACAAATGAAATTCCCATTAGTGAACTAGCATCATAATACAAACGTAAAAACATCTAGATAGCTTTCCATGAAGACAATGGTAGAGTTTCAGAATCTTGCCAAGTAGGTATGTCTATAAGTCCTCCAGATCTGTCGCCCTTGATGGCATCTGCACAAGCAATGGACTCGAGTTCAGCCAACTCCTCCGGAGTTAGTTTGACCGACAAAGCTCCAATATTTAGGTTCAGATTTTCAACTTTGGTGGTTCCCGGTATGGGGCAGACGTCATTTCCCTGGTGATGAACCCAGGCAAGTGCTAGCTGCGACGTACTGCATCCCTTCCTTGCCGCCATTTCATTCACTTGCTGCAACAGATTGTTATTATGCTCAAGATTCTCGAGCTGGAACCTGGGCAAACCCTGTAACAATTATATAGATGATTGTCATGTTTTGCTACAATGCTTGAGAAATTAGTACTTCTGTCATGGAAACTCGTAACGTCAAACCAACCAACCTTGCGAAAGTCATCGTCTGCGTAGCTCTCAGCTACCTTGGGCCCGGATGTGAAGAATCCTCGACCTAGAGGGCTGTAAGCAACAATCCCGATCCCGAGCTCCCTGAGTGATTGGTCGAATGATCAAAATTAGAATAGTTAGCTAGTCAGAGCGAGTAGATGTTTTAGAACTAACAAATGATGTGTAGTGTAGTGCATAGGAACCTGCATGTAGGAACTACATCTTCCTCAACGTCTCTCGACCACAAAGACCACTCGACTTGCACAGCAGTAATTGGATGAATGGCGTGAGCTCTTCTAATGGTAGAAGCAGAGGCCTCGGACATGCCAATATACTTTATTTTACCTTCTTCAACTAGCTTCTTGAGCTCCCCAATCTGGAAAAAATTCTTATTATTAAACTGCAATGTGTGAAATTATTGATGTTTAGTAGAACTGTAGAAAGTACCGTGACTTCAATGGGAACACGAGTGTCGATTCGGTGCAGGTAGTAAAGATCAATGCAATCGACTTGGAGCCTCTTCAAGCTTGCCTCACAGCATGCCCTCACATACTCCGGGTCTCCTCGCACCTCCACCTTGTAACCGTCGAGGGAACAGCCAAATTTTGTGGCCAATTGAACTTTCTCTCTCATTCTGTCCTTCAAAGCCTGCATATATGCCAATGACATCAATGCATGGCTCGCTCAAGCAAGTATTTACAAGTGTGAATGCGAGAGAGAAGCTTACCTTTCCGATGAGGACTTCGTTGGTGAAAGGGCCGTAGAGGTCGGCGGTGTCGAGGAGGGTCAAGCCGGCGTTGATGGCGTGGTGAATGAGAGCTATCATGTCGGGTTCAGGCTTGGGAAGGCCTTGGTAGGGGGCGGACATGGTCATGCAACCGAGTCCCTGTGCTGAGACCTCTAGCCCCTGCGAACCCAGCATGATTTTGTTCACTTGAGCCATTTCAGTCTCTATCTGTTTCTTTTACTTGATTAATAGATTATACTATATACGGGTTGATTGGTCATTGGATAAATAGTGAAAAGGCTGCTAAATGCATCTTCTTTATTGGAGGCGCAAGCCAAAGTACATGTCAAACTTGCCAACATAAGTGCCTACGTTTTCAGTTTTCACCACATGTTTTAGACAAACATATGTTCAAAGGAAGACCTTGTGTTTTTTTTTTAGGTATTTAACCATGGGTTTTCTGAGAGGGCCCGCATCATTGGGGGTTGACACTTTTAAGCCGTTTTACCACACCCAGACTAATATGGTTTGAGATTTAGTTACAGTTAAATCTCATCACCTCTCCCCATGGGTGTGTTGAGTGGGGATCGAACGCAAGCGCTCTTCTCACTCACGCAACCTGTGTTGCCAACTGCGCCACAATACGTGGATAAAACTTGACACTATTAGTAACAATGCAAACAAGACTCTGTCCACTGGAATTCCTTTTTACTTATTTATGTATGCCATCATTAGCTACAATATTGATTTGTTTTTCATACGCAATTATCTACATCTTTATATAAATAAAAATAGAGCAGTGTTATATGTCAAAAATATTATACAAAAATATTTTGACAAAACGACGTGTCAATTAATGACACGTGACTCATCAATAATTTTATTAATGATTTGATCGAATCACAATATGCATGCGTATAATATACTTTATAAACCGAACACTATGCACTAAAGTTTCATGAGATGGTAATGATATCACATTGATTTAACTATTTCTTCTAACTTAAAATCAATGATCTTGTATGTCTTCGTTTGATCTTCTTTTCCAATTCAAGGTAGTTGTAACTTAGTCCAATGTTGGTCTTCGAGTTTTCAGTTGTCTAGTGGTAGTAGTGCTTCGAGTCCAGTAAGTGACATGTAGCATGCGCATGTAATACATCGTTAAGTGGATCCCGCAGATGGAGGATCGCCTCCGACGTGAGAATAAGATATCCACACAAACAGAATGTAATAAAACAATGAGAATCAAATATTGTCTGTTCGTATAACAAATAACACTAAGAACGTTTGGGAGCGTTTTCAGGTTCTTACGACTATCTTTAGAGGAGTACAATGATTGAATATGATAATGTGAGCTTGAAACTTCTTTTATAGTCAGCAAGCTTATCTGACACATGACGACTTCTGAGGTCGACGCCGAGGTAGGGCTTGCGGGCTCTGCGATCTTTTATTTACTGCCTATTGGATCTCCACATCAACAGGGCAGACGATTCTCTTTGCCAGTTGACCATGCTTTCCAACTGGGTTATCGTTATCTTCAATCTCCGGTCATGTGGGAGGTGAAGTTCATATTTGATCAATGTATAGGGAATGCACTAGCTAGGGTGGAGGGCTAGAAAGTGACACACATGACCTCTTTGAGGTCGACGGCCAGGTCTAGATGCTCTTCCTATGTCAAAGCTCTCTTGATTTAGGCTTCCTTACCTCGGGTACCCCTGCTCTGGACTACCCACTTCATGCTACCTCACCTCGGGCTACCCACCTTTAGGCATACCACATTCGGAGACTTCTTATGTGGAGACCCTTTATCTAGAGATTACTCATCCAGATAGTCACCTTTGAATAAGTACCTCCGGACCACCTACCTTTTAGCTTTCCTATTCTAACTTTGATTATTCTGTCATGGGTCTCTAATCACATTAGGACTCTCCAAGTTGAAGTTTCCATATTTCACAAAAGCGTATTCCAATTCAAGCTACCTAGTTTAGACGGCTCGTAGATGGGCTTGGCGGCTTGGGTCGTGCATGCAAATGATGGAAAATGGTGCGGACGGACGCGTATGGATGCAGACATGTGTGGTCGAACGCGAATTGGTGTGGTGCAAACATACGTGTATGGATGCAGACAAATGTGCGGTCGAACGCGAATTGATGTGGTCGGACGCGTATGGATACGAGCAGACACATAAATGTACGGATGGAGTGATCACATGCTTCCGGCAGGGATACTAATGAGTGCTTTTAGTAGGATTGTACGTGTCTGGTAGAACTGGACCCATTCAGTATAAGGTGACTCTTCTAGTAGTAGCTGACTCCTAAAGTAGAAACTGGCTTCTTTAGTAGGAGAAGACCTATCCATTAGGAGCAGACCTGGCCAGCCTTGAAAGGAAGCACTGACCAGTCCAGCCTTGGGCCCCTCGCTGACGAATGACTTGAGCCTCGCAACACGGATAGGCGCAGAAAGACGGATGGATGGGGGCACGCAAACGAATGATCTTATGCGGATGGGCTCCCGCGGATGGTTACTTTGTGTGGCTCACACCTCTCGGGTCTTTACATTTGTCCATGTTTGGCTATTGACTTTGACTGGTCATGCCACACATCACTTGTTCACTGGTCGGGAGGTTAACAATTTTTTTAAACTACCACAATATGAATATTTATTACTTAAGGGGTTATATGGTTTTGCCTCTTCTGAATTGACTTATTTTATTGTTTTAGCTCTTGCCTAGTTTTGTGTATGGTTTGGCCCTTAAATATTTCATTTTTTAGTTTATTCCTATTAACATGTTATATCAGATTACTTACCACATCACACCTATATTTATATATTACCTCTCTTTCTCCAAACTCCATCAATTCTCATCTTCAAGTACAATTTGACACTGACACTAATTAACGTTTCGAATTTTCGAATTGGGTTTTTGATTTTTGTCTATTGTTTTAGGTTCGAGTGGAAATGGAATGCGTTGACGGGGCTTTGAAGATCAATTTGAGGAAAGAGATGGGTGTGAAATCGACAACCCAAAAAACCCTTCTCGACGATTTGTGGGTTGTGAATGCTCAAAATGTTGTGTCTTGTGACAATTTCTTTGTTGACAAATTCCTCGACTTGTCCAATGAAAATGCTTTCGCGTAAAAGGTCATTGTCCCTCCACCAAAGCAAGACGAGGATGAAGATGAAGTACACGACAAGAAAATGGGTTTTGCTTCTGCCTACATCTCGCTATTCCATAACTAGGTACAAGAACAAGAACAACAAAATCAAGACAACTTTAGCACCATACCAACCACCGAACTCAGAGTCCTGGTACTAGATTTATTTTTTTAATTTACCTTCGTTGTGCAAAAAATTATGTCTTTTGTCTTGTTCCAATTTGATTTTTCACAAAAGGCGACATTTTTATAGGCCGAGGATTTGAAAAATCTTGAGTGGTTGTTCCATTTCGTTGAGAACTGAGCGCACACAATCTTAGTGAAATAGTAATTGACTGAGAGATAAGCTGCTCTTCCGCACACCACCATACTTGTTGGGTTTTACGTATGGAAGAAGGAGGAGGAGATTGTTAATGTGACAACTTGTTGGGTTTTACAGAGGAGGAAAGCATAAGGTGACATGGCGGCTTGCGTGGTGGGCGCCAATGACGTGACGGTACGTGACCTTACCTAACAGATTAATAGGACTAAATTAAAAATAAATAAAAAATTTAAAGATAAAAACCATACACGAAACAAATAAGAGTGTAAAACAATAAAATCTACCAAGAGACACAAAACTAAATAACCCTTACTAAAATTTACTTACCACTTTGAAAAAAACTAGGGATATTGAATATTTATCATAAAAATATAGACGGTAGGTGACGGATCTGGGTTTGACGCAGAGACCATGAAATGATCGGTAAGATTATAATAATAGCACGTGCAATCTCTTTGCTCTCTCTCTCTCTCTCTACCTCCGTCCACTGTAATGCACTCAATTGTAAAGGAAACAAGCAACAGAACACACTCAAAAACCAAATACACTTCACTTAACACACTAATTAAACCAGAGAGACACAAGAAAAAAAAGCAAAATCAGAGACCGATACTCTGGAGGAAGAAGACGAGCGAAGGGTTTAGCGAGTCTCGCTTCGAGTTCTGGTTCCGTTGCTGCTCTGCTTCTGGTTCTGGTTTTGCTTCTGATGTGATTTGGAATCTCCGAATCTGTGTTGTGTTGTCGGTGCTAGATTGATGGCGGGCGTCGATGTCCGTCATCTCATATCGTAATCGAAGAAGAAGAGGACGGAGGCGAAGGAGGAAGGTAGAGGAAGGGAAATGAAGGGTGGGAGTGGGGTTGGGGCTGGGGCTACCGGGAAAAGGCGATGGAGAGGGCTGGTGATTGGAGTGCTTGGTCTCGTTCTACTTTCCATGCTCGTTCCTCTGGTTTTCTTGCTCGGCCTTCACAATGGCTTTCACTCCACAGGTATCGTCTCTAATCGAATCTCTACTACAGCTGGTGCGCTTTTGTCTGAATCTGACATTTCGCTGCTCTAGATCTGTTCCTTCCTTAGCATCTTCTCGGATCTCATTGTTTCTCTGACAATTAGATTTGTTAGGGCAATGCTCTTATCTTTTCCAATTGCTCTACCACTGCCTTGTGCTGTCTTAATCTTAGATCGATACGATTTGAATCAGTCGTGCCCAATGCCTTACATTATTTGTCTTCAATTTGCCGAGGTCACGATACCAATTGTATACTCGTTTGTTGTTTCAGAGATGTAGACCAGATCTCAGATATTTCTATCTTGAAATAGAAAATCTGACTTCAGTTATTTTGCCTCTTATGCAGGATATGTTTCTGAGGCACAAAGTTCTGCATCTGTAAGTAAATTTTTAGCCATCCTTTTTTTCAATTTACTGCAATTTTATGCTCTCAATATTCCAGTTTTGAAGTTGATGTATTCCCCCCCAATGAGAAGCATTTCAGTATTACAAGTTATTATGTCCTTAATATTGGTGCTGTTTGAAATATCAGATGTTTAAGTAATTTCAGACCTTAAAACTGTGGTTAACCAATTTTGGAAGGAAAAACAACAGCTAAAAGTACTTCGTTATTTATATTTTTAGTTTTACATCAACTATATTTATATGATACCAAGTGACGCTGTCAATCTTTTTCAGGGGATTCAGTCTAGTCAAGTAAATGATGTCATTAAAAAATTTCGATCATCCATTCCAAAGGTTCATTACAGACTTCTCTGATAGTCATTCCTACTTTTTTTTTGTGCTGTCAAATCCATGAGTGTCATGTTTTATTGCAATTAATGCTTGTACTTACTATTGATACTGATCAAGTAATTGAGTGAAAACAAGTTCTAGCTGTGACTTGTTCATGGCTCTCAAATTCTGAGTGGTTTTCTTATCTTTTGTTAATTAAGTGAGACTTTGCATAGATTATATGAGAAATGAAGTTTGGATGTCACCTGCTGTAATTTTATTGCTATGCTCTAGTAATGTTGAATAATCTCACAAGATTGATGTTTACCCTTAACATTGATTTTGGGATGTGCTATTCTTTGGTGAAGTAACATACACTCATTCTCTGGATTTAGTTTAACTGTCTCTGTAAAAGCAGATGATTGGTTGTCATTTTTAATTATTCTGTTGCAAAATTACCATTTATCCAAGTGACGGCTAGATTTAAACAACTCCACTATGTAAAGAGAGTAAGTAGGATCGGGGAGAAGCATCCTTGCACAGTTGCACTTACCATAACTAGATGTCTCAGTTAGCTCCCTTATGTTGGAGATTGATTCATGGATGAGATTCTCAACTTGCTCAGAGCAGGATCAACCATTTGAACGGGTTGCATATATTGTGATCAAATTTGGTTGTGGGGAAGTTGGAAAACAGCTTCTTGTAAAGAAGTTGGTTTGTTGGGTATTAGTCTTTGCTCAATTATCATTGCATGTTAAAATAAAGGGCACATTGATTTGAGTAGTCTAGCTCCCAATAAAGGACATGGTAGTTAGGGTTGTTAGTGGATCTGATGCAAACGTTTCATAAGTTTTGCCAGCTCATTATAATGGAAAATCAGGAATCGTGGCTTTATTTTACAAACATGCTTATGTACTTTATGTTATGTTGGTGCATAGTGTCTAATTAAAAGTTATTATTAACTCAAATTGCATTTTAGCACAATTGAAGGCTGAAGCATACTAATGTGGGTGTCTTTGCATTTCAAGCTCATACTGTTGTGCTGGCATCTACCTAATATCTCACCTACTTTTATTTTCTCATGCAGGATATTTTCACAAACTTTTCTGATGAAGCTAAGAATAAAACCCCAGATAAGGGTGCTACCAATAACAGACAACAAAAGAGAGGTCTGTTTGAACTCATTTTCTAGTAGTGCTTATAGATATTTCTGTTGCCATCTTGATAGACATTGATTAGTATTTTGTTTCCTTTCTTTGTTTCCTTTTGTTTGCAGATTCTCTTGTGCCACCACCATATGTTGAGCCTCGCCTGCTTCCCAATACAAATGTATGCATGCATCTGAATTCGCAGGAAATGTTTCATTAACTTGCTATTTAGTTTTATCCCTTGTGTGGTACTGTGTTAAATTTAAGATTTGGTTACAGAATACTGGAGTTGGTGTTATAGTTGAAGTAAGAGAACATGTGAAACGTGGTGTTGATCAAAGTGAAACATCTTGTGAAATGAAGTTTGGAAGCTACTGCATTTGGCATCATGAGCGTAAAGAAGAAATGAAGGACAGTATGGTAAAGAAATTGAAGGACAAGCTTTTTGTGGCTAGGTCGTACTTTCCTACTATTGCAAAACTTCCAACACAGGATAAGTTGTCTCGTGAAATGAAGCAAAGTATTCAAGATGTGGAGCGTGTTCTTAGTGAATCTACTACAGATGCTGACCTTCCACCACTGTAAGTGAAATGACATTTGCATTGTTTTGCTATTTTCAACAATCAATTGAATAACAGCTATTATATGACAAATAATGTAATATCTAACTATAAAACATTTCATAGAAAGGGTCCATATATAAGACTGGTGAACAAATATTAACAGTTTGGGAACTATTTCCAAACTGTTAATAGTCTATTTGCATATTTGTATTACAATATTTTGCCCATTTCTTCATCATTTTGTTGGACTTACAAATGCTAGTACATTCAAGACCAGGATACGAGGTATTTTACTGAATAAATAATTAAGTGATTAGCATTCTAAGTCCGCTTATTTCTCTACTTGTATTTTCTTCCTCTTTCCTCTACAATTCCATGAACTTGATTAATTCGGTGCCTGCATAGCTATGCCCTAAGTTCACCTAAAGATATAATTTGTCCGTATAACTTTCAGTCATCTTAGGACCCTCACCAATTACAACACGTCTTATCAATTGCTTTAGAAAATACTGTATGGTCTCCTCTGTGTGTTTGTGTGTTCTGTATGGGACTTTTGAACGTCTTTTCCGTGCACACTCTAAATATAGTTTCACCTGTTTTCAATCAGCACTGGAAAGAAATTACAGAGGTTAGAAGCTGTAATAGCCAAAGCAAAATCATTCCCTGTGGATTGCAATAATGTTGACAAGAAGCTTAGACAAATATATGATATGACTGAGGATGAAGCTAACTTCCACATGAAGCAGAGTGCCTTCCTTTACCAGTTGGCAGTCCAGACCATACCGAAGAGTCTGCATTGCCTCTTTATGAGACTGACTGTGGAATATTTTAAATCAACGTCACAAGATATGGATCCCTTACATGCTGAGAAATTGTCAGATCCCACGTTGCAGCACTATGTTATATTATCCAAAAACATACTTGCAACATCTGTAGTTATCAATTCGACTGTCATGCATGCTAAGGTATGATTCAACCTCTCTCTTTTCCAGTAATTTCTACATGCTGAATTTGCATTAGCGTACAATTGATAGTTGATCAATGTTTCAGGAAAGTGGGAAACTAGTCTTTCATGTGCTGACAGATGGGCAAAACTACTTTGCAATGAAGTTTTGGTTCTTCAGGAACACTTACAAGTATGCAACAGTAGAAGTACTAAACATTGAGCATCTTAATCTGGGCAGCCAGAAGTCAACTTTATTACATCTTTCCTTGCCTCAGGAGTTTCGTGTTTCCTTCAATGATAATCAATCGACAACCCATATTAAGACAGAATACATATCTATATTTTCTCACTCACACTATCTTCTACCTGTGATATTCAAAAACCTAAAGAGAGTAGTTGTTCTTGATGATGATGTTGTTGTCCGGAAAGACTTGTCAGGTTTATGGAGCCTCAACATGCACGGGAAAGTAAATGGTGCAGTGCAGTTATGCTCAGTAAAGTTGGGTCAGCTAAGAAGTTATATGGGTAAACACAGTTTCGATAAAAATTCATGTGCTTGGATGTCTGGATTGAACGTGATTGATCTGGTCAGATGGAGGGAGCTGGATCTTAGTGAAACTTATCAGAGTTTAATACAAGAGGTGATTTTTACTTATGTTGCTTTAAAGATACACTGTTAATAATATGTAGTTTGATAGTATTAATTCGACTTATTCTTGATGGAATAGAAAAAAAATTGTCTTCAAAAGACTATAGTATGAATAGATGACTGACAAGATATTTTCCAGTTACTCCCCTGTCCCAAAATAAGTGCCTTGTTTCTTTTTAGGAAGTTATTTATGCATAAATGACTAGCAGTATCCCTATAATATGTTATTTAGTAGTCCTTGAGTTTGTTACAACACATGTTCATGGGGTTACAATAGGAAATGTACATCATTTACTAACTTCTCCTTAGTCTTTCTCTCAAAATACTCCATAGTTTTTCTCAAAATAGAAATCAAGACACTTATTTTGGGACGGAAGGAGTTCTTTTTATAAACTTCACATGCATCGACGTAGTGCAAATGTAACTCATGCTATATTTGGTTTATCTGGGCGTTGCCTCCCTAACCAAAAACAAAAGGAATAGATGGCTGACTGCAATCTTCCCTTTCTAGTATATTCTTTGTGCTTTTTGGTATTTTGTTTAGCCTTTTAAATGTTAAAAATATTTTATAATTAGGATCAATGTCAAGGTACAATATGATAAACTATCTTGTGTTCTCATAATTGGCATGAACAGTGGTTGACCCGTGGAGAGAAATCAGTTGAAGCTGCTTCATTGCCTGCAAGCTTGTTGACCTTTAGGGATCTGATCTACCCTCTTGATAGTGCGTGGGCTGTGTCGGGGATGGGTCATGATTACGGAGTTGATGTCCAAACTATTAAGAGAGCTGCTGTGCTGCACTATAATGGGAACATGAAACCTTGGCTTGACCTTGGTATTCCAGCGTACAGATATAACTGGAAGAAGTTTCTAAATCGACAAGATCAGATCTTGAGTGAATGCAATGTGAATCCATAATGCATTGAGCGGTCCAGGTTCACTTAGGGCAGCCATGGAAAATACGAGTTTCCAGAAGAATCAACATCTGGTTGTCTGCAAGGAAATGACAATAGTCACTGTGAACTAATTTTTTTGGTAAATAAAAGCACTAAAGAAATATGTTTCCTTTTTGGCAAAGCAGAGAAGGATGCAATTTCCTCTGGCGGTGTCAACTTTGCTAGACATGGAAGATGTTTGGTTGGGAAGATAAGATGGACTAATGCAGAAAATGCTGCCCGAAATGAACGACATGGCAAATAATTACATACATGTTTGTTTGAGGAGATTCAATTGCTCTCCGCGTTTGTATTGTGGAGATTGGTTTGCTATTCATTATTGAGTGAGAAAGCGGTCAAACTCAACCCCCTGTTGTAGGGTATCTTTTTTCTTTGTTCTTCTGTATTATTTCGGGAGAGGTAGAGCTCGGAAAGGGGAGGGTTGGCTCATTTGAACTTTTTTTCTTCCTCTATTAGGTAATGTGAAACTTAATCGACTGATTCATTATATTTTGTATCAATTTAGTGTAGTTTTTATATATGTATCTCATGGAGTTCTGGATGTACTTGAAACCAGCTGAAAGGAAGAGATTTAAGGTCATGAATTATGATTCTCTAGAATTGTGCTATGGTATTAATTGGAGTGAATTGGTTCCTGTGTTGGTACAAAATTGGCAACCATGCATTTTAGGCTTGAATTAATGCAGTGAAAATGGAAAATTAAGCAACTAGCTTATGACAAACTGAAATAGGTCCACGATTGAGATTTAATTGATAGAAAGTGGCACTAACAACTTGATACACATGTATGAATTGGTGGTCACACCATGTGACTTTCTTCTTCCATCACCATCCAATGTAAATATATATAGAAAGTACATTCCTCACCACATGAAAACTTGCATATTGTGGGAAATTAGGGAAAAACTGATACCAAGGTTCAAATGTATGAGTTAGTTAGTTAGTTAGGTTGAAAGGTCGGTCGGTACTTCTATCTTGGGTTTCGAATGTAACTCGAGTGTGAAATTATTACGAGATACATTTAAGTTAGGCTGATTTCAGATTTTTTGGGTTCCAGTTGAAATTGGCAAAATTAAGGGGGAGGGGTTTGCTTGAAGACTAATCCAAAGTCCAAAAACATGTGATGGTGGGGTCTAATGCAGTTGAGAACATAAATAGGATTCTGTTTAGAAATTGAATTTTGTCTCTGGGCGTGGTAGCTCTCAATCACTACTCACTCACTGGGTCATGTCAAGTGGAGTAGAACGGATCAACTTGAAATAATGTTGGTTCGTAGGATGGGACCCCAACGCACCTACTATTCCCTAACTAACAGGCAATAGTGACAGACTAAAGGTAACAATTGCGACCAAAGTCGTTACCAATTTGTGTCGTGACACAACACGAATTCTTGTAGATTTAGATTAAACAAATTTTAAACTCTATATGTACTGTCATCAAGAAGACTTGAACTTGAAACTCAAAAAAATTAAAAGCGCTTAAATCGCTTGATCCAACATGTCTGTGAGCACGGATTGACACTCTACCAGTAGAGATGAAGAGAGAAATGTGGTGGTTGCTTGGCGCTAAATGCTAATTAGTGCTACTAAATTGGTGATGAAGACATAAACAGCTTGGGTGGCGGGAAAAGGTAAAAAAAAAAAAAAAAAAAAAAAATACTTTGTGGTTGGGCCAAGATGAGCCCATACCAAGTATAATTGTCCATCCTTTTCAAATATATCAGCCGATTTACATTTGATAATTTAGAGGCCCATCATAACAAAACAAGGGCAAGGTAAGAATGTGCCAAATCTATATCCAACTTTTAGTTGTATGTATATTAATGCCTACTATAAGACTCCCAGAAGGCAAGTTTGGAGAGCCTTGCAAGACATAAATTGTCTCCAAAACATTATCTGCATTCTCTATATACAATTCATCTGTTACTATCATCCTTAAACCTTCAACCACCTGGCTTTTACACACAAGTTCCGTGTCAACAACACTCACTTGTCCCAGATGGTGCACTGTAATATTGGCATGCTCAAAATTGCATAGTTTTGAGCTTGTCCAAATCCAATCATGTGAAATATATACCTTAACATCACAAATGCACAAAAAATGACATGAGATTTACACTTTCACCATGCACTCGGCATAAGATAATGATATTAGATAATAAACTTCATATTACGAACATAATGATGTAGCAGCTTTAGTAGCTGCACTTTGAGTCTCGAGTCTTAACCACTCGTCACGATTGTCACACATAAATACACGACAAAGCAAACCACTCGTCAAAGGGCATAACAACACGAATCACTCACAAGAAGAATAACAGCAATCCCCCGCATTGTGATATTGGGAAGCACAACACCATCAGTAAATCTTTACGAGAACGAAACTCCACCAAACACTTATCCTGCATTTAGCAACATCAATGGTAACAATTAGTCCAAAATAAGGAAAAATACAAGGCTTATTAGTCAGCTGCTGAGACACCTAATTAGAAACAGACAAAAGTGGGGAGAGGTGAGCTTAACTATTTTAAGCTATTTACCATTTTAGTATATCTATTTTATTTCTTAAACTTAGTAGATATTCCTTTCTTAACATATCTAGAATTAGGAAACGTACAATGGGGAGTGATCCTCCATCGCTGGTTATCTCCTTTGTTCCAATCCCAAACACCAACGGTGGTTCCATTACCAAAACCTCCAGACTCGCCTTGAAATGCATCCATATTCAATTTGATGTTATTGACCATCCTTACAGCTCTATATCCATCACCCAAGTCTTTGCTCTCAGTCCACAGTATGGATTGATCAAGAACATCCGCATTGTAAGGTACCAACTCGACCTGCAGCCACATTGTCATAAGATGAGCTTAACCTTGTAACTTCAGATTATCAGTTATTGGCAAGGGAATATTGCTTTCATGACAACCATACCCAATTGGAAATTAGGTATGGAAAGAAGTAAAGGGATGACAACATCTTATACTATATGCAAAGTTCAGAAATTGAAAGCCAAAAGCAACACACCACAGAAAAGATATATATGTGATGTCATAGATCATGAAATGAGATCTCTAAACAGTACAAAATGGTCAATTTAAACTGAGCAGGTGCGATGCTTAAATTCTCCCTTGCATACTCAGGTTTCTAGCATAACAAAGATTGCAACAAGTAAAATATCAACTAAAAATAAGAAATTGATTGGTTCTTCTAAATGATCTCAACCACAATTTTAGACTAGTAACAGCAAAACATAATACTGCAGCACTCTGTCATAGTGTAGACAAACATCCACAGCTATTGAAACTTATACTGAGCTCTATGTACTCCATAGAAACAATATCAAACCATAACCAAAAGCTATTATCAGAGACACGTCATATCTAATTATGATGGGAACTTAAAACATGATAAAAGCTTCCTGCAAATGAGAATTTTTGCAGCAACAAAAATATGGGAAGAATGTCAAAATTTGGTATCTGCTTAATAATGTGATAAGCTAAGAGTACACGGTACCGGATAAATGCAAGGGAAACATGAAATATTTCACTTTGTAAATATTACTTCAACGTAGTCCTAGCATGACAACCAGAAAGGTAATAAAATCAAATGATATGCATATAAATTGTATTTTTCTTATATAAACAAACATAGTAATCAAACAGAATTGTATTGGCAATGAAATGTGAGCAACAAAACCCCAACTGGGTTGTACGAGGATGTGACTCACACTGTAACACAAATTCAGAAAATTCTACTCACTCGTAATGAAAATCAGTAGAAAAATCTTACAGGATGAGAGGCTGCAATGGAGTGTTTCACGGCCTGAGCAGTGGTCTTGTTGACGAGGGCAAAGCAGGGGCATCCCTCTTTGTCCTTCACCCTGGTGCTGTACTTCTCATCTTTATACCAATTCTGCAACAACAAAACCAACAGAAACAATTCACACATAAACAAAAAAGCAATTATTATACAGAAAAAGGGGCAAAAACACTGATAAGCATCAAGCTCAATTCAAATGATTGCATCACAAAATTGAGAGGTAAAGATACTAACTTGGTACGGATCATTAGGGTCTGATGGGGCAAGAACGACCTTGTCGTCTCTAATCGTGAGATGAAAATTGGGACCTGCTTTGCAATAGACCTTGTAAGTGGGTTTATTGGAAAAGTCAGAGCCAGACGATTCGTGGGTGTGGTGGTGCATGAAGGAGGGCAAGTGGGGCCGGTAGCCGTGATGGGTCTCAGAAGATTGCTCCGGCTCCGGATCATGACTCACAGCAGTGGTGGCGGAGTAAGCCGGTGGAGGTGGCTCCTCGTAGTGTTGAGGCGGAGGAGGGTAATCGTAGCCATAATTATCAGGGGTGTGGGACGATGGAGGTGGCACATAGGAGGAGTGGTACGCCTGGGTCGTGGGTCGCGACGGGGGATAGGCGCCGTACTGATT
>JAYMTH010000599.1:0-19507 GCA_036897465.1 Pelargonium australe
TTTGAGGAGATTAAGTATATAAAGATCTCAAGTTCAAGTTTCATAATTTATGGCGTTTGCATCGCCATATGTACAATCTAGCAAAAGACATTCCTCGTACCGTCGTCCCGAGTTGCTTGCAAAGTGCTTGTTTATATGTTGCTCCAAATTTGCTTGCAAAATCTGATCCAATAATACTATTTTTTGGTAGTGTGTGAAAATAATTAATAATGTGCTATTTCACTGAACAAAATCTTAAGAAAATATTGCACATTTTGGAGTGGGCTTTTCAATTCAGATCATGTATATCTGGGTTTTGCAATGAATATTGACAACAACCAATCATAAAGTCAGCAAATAGAAGCCAATGATCAATGCTTCCTCTGAAACTTATCAGTGATTCAGCGAGCCATAATTTGCATTTCATCAATTCATTTCTCACCCATATTTATTTGTTACCATTTTCCTCAAACTTCATTTACTTCATATAGGCTATAGCTCATCAGATGATCTCGGACATGCCACGTGGAACCTCTAGCCCCATCACCCGCTCAATGTTCGCCACGTGGCTATTCCTCTTCAGCTTGTCCAACCATCACGTGCCACATCAACTAATAGCACTGGTATCGTCCGTACAGGATAATCTCGCTTCACTTTTTTTTTTTTTTTATCGAAAATAGATACTTATATTAAAGTATGTAAAAATACAAGAAGAAGTACAATATCTCGCTTCACTTGACCCGCTAAAGTTGGGGAGGTGACTAAGGCCGAGTAGGGCAAGTCAGTGGACGGACCCAGCCCAAGCCCGAGCTCATCACAACCTTCAACCTATCCGCAATGGACACGCGTAACACATACTTGCACTCCAAAGGCTCTAGGGATGCGCCCGCAACGACTCAAGTCTTATCTTGAGATGTTGGATCACCTAGGTCTCAAAGCCGTCAACACGTTGGATAACCAAAAACATTCGAGACATAGTAAGCCCAATGGATAACCTCTCAGACTTTGGTACTACTCATGTGAGTAATATGTGTGTAGGCACTGGACTTGACCTCATAGCATTCGAGCTCAATTCAAAAATATTCTAAACGTGAAAGCTCAAATACACGACTCGAACGACAATAAGACTTCCACGACAACACATATTGATGGGCTTGACATTGATGGGCCGCCCATGCAAACAAAAACATGATTACTGTTTTCGAGTTGCGAGCCCGACATTGATGGGCCGCCCATGCAAAACCAAAACTTTACGTGCGCACACACCGGATTTGACTTTGATACGACTCTACACCTGAAATTACCAATCTAACACCCTCCCTCCACAAACTCAGTGCGCTCCAATAGGGGCAATATCGTAATCACTCATGGCACCTAAACACAGCTCCTAATTATAATTAAGAAATTTTATTTTCTTACCTCTATTTTCACAGTGTCGTCTTTTTAAAGCTTTTGCAGGGACAGTCCACTTGTTCTTCTGGGTTGGTAATTACGGAGACAATGTGAAGTAAATTTTCTTGTGTTTTTGCTCTGTTTTGTGGATTGAACTGATTGTTTTTTTTGTTTTTCTCTGCTAATTTTGATGAACAGAGAGAGAGAGTTGAAGAAGATGGGTTCAGTGGAGAAGAAGAAGAAGAAGAAGAAGGGGAAGGGTAAAAGTGAGAAAAAGGATTTGGAATCAGAGGATTGGTGTTTTGTTTGCAAAGATGGTGGAGATCTAATCCTTTGTGAACACAGGTGATTCACTGAGTCCTTCCAATATTTGGGTAGTTGTTTGTTATTTCAAAGCTTTTACCTTTATGTTTGTTTATAGTGTGCATGTTCATCAACTGGACTGTTCTCTACTACATTGGTTATATTTATGTATGTATAGGTCACACTTTTGTTTTGAATCAGATTTTTTATCAAACCCCAATGTGCCCAAATTTAGATGCCTAATGAAGGATGTATCAATTTGCTCTGTGTCTTGGTTGAATCTCAGACTCTCAGCCAATAACTCTTTGAGACGGAGGCTCCTTGCCCTCGACAGATTATATGCCTCTCTGGCTGATTAGGAGTGGCTGGTAGTATCGAATAATGTATCATGAAGTCACTGGGGTTAATGGATGATAGGAACACGAGTGTACTCTCTTAGGTAGAAGACACGAGGCAAAGTTAGCTTACAATTTAGTGTGCCTAAATGCTCTACTAAGTTTCAATTAATGTTTTGTCGTTTTTCACACTGAAATAAAATAAGTAATAACTTCTATTCTTAAAGATCCTCATAATTTAAGCGTGTTTGTTCACACTAGAATGGGGTGTTCAAAGCTATGCAATTACAACTGTTAGTTTTTCTCTAATCCATGAATTTGGAGTTTGATTTTTAGTGGATCTTTTGTAAACTACAATATTAGATGCTAATACAAAGATAGTTAAAATCTTTGCTTTTAAGTCCTTCTCCCCTTTTTACATAAATGCTCTATGTGCATTCCTCACTTGGACATTTGGAGTGAATCTTGTGAAATAGGTAACAATCATCGGTATCTCTTCAAGTGTCCAACAAGTAGATTGTGCAAACTACATGCCACATTCTTCTTTGTTTTTTTTTTTTTTTTTCTCTTCCTGTTTGGGCTCCGAACTACACTTCAGAGTGTTTAATACATAAGATGCCTATAACAGTTAACCATACGGGTAGTTATTTTTAATATGTTGGTGAGCCAGTTGAAGTATTATCTTTTGATATTCAGAAGCATACTTGATGAACTGCAAAAGAAATTCCTTAATAGGTATTGGCATTTATCAACTTTTGTTTTGTCGGTGCCAGTATATTCTTCATTTGTCAACTTTTGTTTTGTTGTCCAACGTACATGCAAGTTTAATTACTTTTGCGTGTTATGATTTTCTTATCAGTCGGGGCATTAGGGCAAGCTAACTTTCTATCATTATTTTCTAATAATGATGACCACTAAGGTTTCCGTTTGTATTAGTTAACTAAATTCTAACAAATGCAATTATGCAATTAAGGTTCTTTATTAGCTTTTTTTTGTTCGAGGAAGCAAATTGACCTTTGACTAGGATATATGCCATTAAGGGATTTTAATGACTTTGAACAACGGTGTTCTTCTTATTAGCTATAATCTTCTGTTGTCGACAAGTTATTAGCTGTAAAAGAGTGAAGGGCTTCAAGATTTGGCTTAAATGCCTACATTAATGGTTAACATCTTCTGTTTCAGGGATTGTGTAAAGGTTTACCACACCGACTGTGTGAATTGGGATGATTCTCTTCCGGCAACTGAAAAACGCTACACTTGCGGTAAATTTCTCACAATTTGTTCCAAATTCTATCAGTTCTATTGAACTGGATACAGATCATTTTTGCGTGTATGTGTTTTGACAAATAGAGAAATTAATATACATGATAGAGAGTGGGTTTTCTTGTTCTCCTGTATTTTTTCTTACTGAGTCAATGAGAGAGAGGGTCGACAGTAGCGGTTGGTGAAGTCATCATTTTGCAGTCCCTAAATTCTTGTGTTATTACGCTCTTTTTATTTGGCTCAACGTACATGCTTTCATATATCAGCTTTAAGAGTGCACGTTTTACATTTCAGAAAGACACACTTGCATGGAGTGCAGTAAAGGCTCAAAGTTTTATTGCCTTTTATGTCCAATGGGTTTATGCCAGAGTTGCTATAGGGGTGCTCAGTTTGCACCCGTTAAAGGAAAAAGTGGATTTTGCAGTTCATGTTTGGATTCTGTTTTACGTTGTGAAGAGAACGCCGAATATGACTCGGATGGGGTATGTGTTCCTGGCTCACTTCATTGTTGTTAATAGCCTAGGAAATTCACATCAACGATCTGTTTCTCGAACATTTGGAAAGTATAAATGTATTCAATTTAATACTGAAAATAATTGCTCGTAGGGTTAATTGTAGCAATGAAGAATTTTGTTCATCTACTTTTCTGAAAGGAAATAAAACAAGTTATAAATGACAGCAAAATGACAAGTGCATAAGGGATACGAAAGTCTAGTAGTTATAAGAAATGCATTGAAAGGTTACACCACCTACATTGTCCAGTTTAAAACGTTGTTGATTGTGCTACTTATGGTGAGTTCTGGAGTTGTCATTTTTTGTCAGTTTCCTAGAGAGGTTACAAATTACTAAAAGTTACTCGCCATTTGAATGTAGATTTTCTAGGCCAAATTTGGATCTTAGAAAGAATATAGACTGTTCCCGTGGCAATTTTCTTGTTTGGGTATATTTCGTGGAGAACTTAATTTTTTATTTTATTTTGAAATATGCCCAAATAGACGTTTTCTGTTAAATTACTTTCCTTAAACACTCTCCAAATAGAAAACATGTTTCTGTCCCCCTATGCTAGAAGACTCTTCTTTTGACTTGAAGTCAACAAAGATAAACTTAGATACTATTTCTGTGAATGCTAGTCCTTTTAGTTTTCTTCTTTTCAAAGTTTGTAGGAAATTTTCAGTGCCTTTTCCAATTTGTCTCAATACCTTTCTCATAATGACATTGATATGAGAGCAAAAAGGTGAGTAGTTTTTATCGCCAACGATGGTGAGGGTTCACGCAGTTCAAATTACAATGCAAAATCATCTCAGTATTGCATAATGCTTATTACCCTTTACATTGGCAGACATAAAATGAAATCACAGTTCTTAATCTTTTTCTTCAAACTTGGTGGTCTTGTTGATTGTTCAGATTTTTATGAACAAGAATAGTTTTTTTTTTTTTTTTTTTTTGGAATAAGAATAGTTGAAGTTCTTTCATCACACATAATAAAAAGAGTATATTTAGGGGTAATAAATTCCATCTCGCTCTTTTTTGTTCTTAACAATTTCCTGTTTTGTCATTTTCTTGATCTATTATCATTGTTTTGGGTGCATGTATTTATCTTGACGTTCATCTGTTACAATGATACATATTTTCTTTGGGCTATATGGTTGTTGACTTGCAGGAGAAGTTAGACTTCAATGATCGAAATAGAGATGAATGTCTATTCAAGGAATATTGGCATATCATTAAGAATGACGAAGACTTGACATTGGACGACGTTTATTCTGCAGATGTTCGGTTAAAGAAGGGAGAAAACTACAAGTATGGCTCCTACTCAGTCAGAAATGGCAAGGGTGATGATGAAGAAGTTGGATTGTTAATATCTGATTCGGACTCTGATTCCGATACAATTGGCAAAAAAAGAAAGGGTTCCATGGAGTTTATTGGATGGGGATCAAAACCTTTGATTGAGTTTCTCACATCAATTGGTAAAGATACATCTAATCCGTTGTCACAGTATGATGTGGAATCTATCATTTCTGAATACATTAAAGAGAAAGGCCTATTCCATCCAGAGAAAAAGAGGAAAGTTCTTTGTAACGAAAAGCTGTACTCTATTTTCAGAAAGAAAGTGGTTACTAAGAATAGGATATATAACTTGCTGGAAGCTCATTTTGCTGAAAATTACTTGTACTTATCTGAGGAAGGTGAAGATGTGTCTGAAAAGGAAGGTCATTCTTGTCACAGAATTGGAAAAAATAGCGCGGAGTCACGGAAGAAACAGAAGATCACGAGCTCAGATGGGGAATCATGGAAGAAACAGAAGATCTCAAGCTCAGATGGGGAATCACAGGAAAAAGATGTGGATGTTGAAGTTCAAAAGAGCTGCTTTGCATCAATAGTTGTTGACAATATTAGGCTTATTTACCTAAGGAAGAGTTTGGTGGAGGAGCTATTGAAGGAGCCTGAAACTTTTGAGAACAAGGTAGTTGGAAGTTTTGTTAAAGTCAAGACATACCCTAGTGACTATATGCCTAGAAGTCCTTACCAGCTCTTGCAAGTTACCGGTAATTGCAACTAGTCAATATGATCTAATGCTATTTTTTTTAGCTGATTATATGATTGAAATCTTGTTGTTTTCTAGTCCATGTAAATAGGATTCTGTTAGAATAAAATGCATTGGTTTTTTCTATTTCTTGGGGATCATAGCTAATTTTTAAAATCTTCCCAATCCTAACTCTACCTTACAATGAACATATGACACAATCTTCTGTAAAATAGTTGGTGCTCTTTCAACATATGTTGCTTCCTCAATATGGTGATTATTATTGCTTCGTAACTTTGAATTCTCGCAGGAATAAAGATAGTACCGGCGACAGGTGAAATCAACAGTGACGTACTCCTGCAGCTTTCCAGTATTCCCAATGAGCTTCCCATTTCAACATTGTCTGATAATGGCTGCACTGAGGTAACCAACTTGATCAAAGGTTCTTTTCTTACAGCGTGCCAAATTGCCAAAAGGAATTGCCAAGTGAATTGAAAATTAAGTGTAAATCTGTTATGATCTTGTTTGGTAACTTTCTTATTACTAGATCTGGTTGGACTTTAGAAAAAGTGAAGACTAATTTATAATAATGGCAAGTGTTACCTTTTCCCTTGGTATTGTTGGTCTCTAGTAAATCCCATTACAGTCTGCTGTAAAATGGCATTAATTATAATCCATTTTGATTCCTTCTCATGCTCAAAGTAGACTGGGTTAGCTTTTATTTTGTTGTTTTGATGTTTATTCTCGTAACTTCAAGTCTCAATGGAGCTTTAGGATCTCAGATGAAGTCATGTAGACTTACATCTCCAGGTGAGGTTTATGTCATAACTTTTTTTTTTTTTTTTTTTTTTTTTTAAAGCCCCTCGTGACTTTTTTAGTCCATTATCTGGTTTTGCTCAAGGGTATGCTTTATGCGACAAAAAGAATATACAACACATTGGTGGGTCACTCTAGACACAAGTGTGAGCACTTGTGAAGGGGTTAAACATAAACAAGTTGACTAGCTTATTCCAAGTTTAGTTTGTGATAGCACACGAACTCCCCAAGCGGTGGTATCACAATGCAGACTGAAATATCCCGAACACCTTTCTGACCGCAGAGTACCTAACCTGCAAAACCAAGCTTCTCCCGACTGAATCCCCTCCGATGCCCAAGTTAAATATCGGTATACTAATCAAGAGTCTATTGTAGTATATCATGCCTATTTATGGTGAGAGATCCCGCGCTAACTTATGGAACACACCGATTATTTCATTGTGCGGCTCATGCTTGCACTCTGTCCGTGGGCCTGGTTTCAGGGCCCATTGCCCCCAGTTGTCAACTACATCACCTCCGTCATGTTTTACCAAGGTGATCCTACTGACTATCCGCGTATCCCTTGTCTTGTTTCTTCCATACAGCTTCAACCCTGTATTTGTCCTGACCTGGCGGGCCACTTGGTCCAAATACCCGGCGTGGTCTCATGATGGAGGTTGGTCCACCCAACACTTCGATTTTTCCCCGATTTTTCCCCATGGTTACAAATTCTGTGAGGGTTACTGGATAGCTGATTATGCTTTATGGTTTCAAGATATGTGCCCTTTGATAGAAACTTATGTATTATTGATTACTCAATCATGGAACTATGTGCAGGATGACTGCAAGGATTTGCAAGAAAAGATCAATAATGGCATTTTTAAAAAGCTTACCATTGTAAGTTCTCTCTTACACAAGCGGACGAGCCTTCCTAAATAGTTTAAGTTTAGCTGAATAGTGTCCTATGTGCACTTATTGTCCACTAATCTATTTGCACCCAAGTGATCTCGAAGGATGTATGAATTTTCTTTGCATCACAAACTGGTTCACTAATATGTTAAGATAAGAAAGTGTTTCTAATATATAATCAATCGTTTTGTTTTAACAGGTGGAGGTTGAAGAGAAGGCCAAAGTTCTGCATGAATTGATAATGAAGGACGTATGTATTACTGACTCTTTCTTGGAAATAAGATCTAGTCACACACAAGATAGTTAAAATATTCCAGACCCCTTATTTTTCAAACATGTCTTCACTTAGGAAAAACAAAATTAAAGAAATTTTGAGATGTTGTATGAAATTATCACAGTAATGGTTATGGTTATATATTTGTTTACTGTGTGCCTGTTTTCTGTAACTGTTCTATAGATTGACTTATCCTATTTACTTGTCATCTACTAGTGGATTCCGAGAGAGTTGGTCAGATTACAACACCGCATCGATTTCATGAACGAGAAGGGACGAAGAAGAGAATATCCTTTTCTACTGTAACCTATGTAACATAGTGTTTTTACTTATTTGCCACAAGTAAGCACTCACTAAACACAAAACCCATGTTTTAACACTTATGCTTTGTCCGGAAAATGGAAGAGTATATAGGAAGGGAAAGAAAAGTAGAAAGTAATTAGAAAAGCAACGTCTTATAAACAACGTAAAATGAGCTACTAATATGAAAGTAAACATATTAGTACATTTGTGTATCTTAACAAATGATAGTTTGCTGGGTATATCCATTGCTATTTCCTTAACTTGCTTGATGGTGATGCACATTATACGAGCTCTTAGCAAAGAGGGGACAGCTTAGGCAACCAGATGAACAGAAGCGATTATTACGCCAAGTTCCAAAAGTCATTGCAGAGGAAATACGTGTCAAATCTGCTAGTTTGGATTCTGATCTGGAACTCATCTCAGAGGAAATGCACGATAAACCTGCCCGTTCGGATTCTGTTCCAGAAATCATCGCAAAGGAAATGCATGTCGAACCTTCTAGTTTGGATACTGCTGATGGTTTCCCAGAAATGATCGCCAAACCTGCTAGTTTGGATACTGCTGACGGTTTCCTAAGAACAATCCCTCCCGAGACACTAATGTAGTCGCAGCAGTTCAACAGATGCAGCAGAATGTGAGAAATGATATTTGGTTAAATTATAAGGGTTATGCAACCATGCTTGTATAGCTTCTTGGTTTTGTTTTCCATGTAAAAAAGATTTGGTACTTTTGAATTGAACTCTACCCTTTTGTGCTGTATTTTGTGGATACTTTATGTTGGCATTGTAGTCTGCCAAATCTATATGTTTCCTTAGTTATGTGTTCAGCTTTTCGTTTTCCCATGAAAAGAGTTCCATAGATGCTCCTAAGAGACGATAAAAGGAGACGGAGACGTTAACAAGAGGTAAATCGCTTCTCAACCCAAAACTTGATATATAAGAAAAATGATGTTCTCTGTACAACACACTTTTCTATAATCTATGTTCTCAATACCCTGAAAGTATCAGTACAGCACGCATTCAGTTCCCGCCTTTGTGCAAGCCTGTTCTGTGATACCTTCTTGCATAGATATCGATGTAGAGACAGAAGAAGCATCAACGAAATCCGAAGCTATGGCGGATGCAACGACTGGCTTACAAGCTGTTTGTACATTAATTACGTATTAATACACATGAGATGAGCCTCAGATTTCGACTGTATCTACGGGTGCTTTCCACATTACTCCAAGGGAAGATGAAACCTATTCTGAGGTAAATTACCTGATAACCATGTCCACTCTGTCAATGACATCCAATGCTTTCGCCTTGTCTATGCCAAAATCAATGACAGGAACACTGGAAGTAAGCCTCTTAAAGGAGAATAATTCTTTGCTGCCCCTCGTTGGGGATTGGTTGCTACTCTTGCTGAGCCTGTCGTACTTTCTCAAACTTGTTTTCCCGGAGTTGTAGTCTTGACTCTTGCTAATTCCTCGGCTTCTTTTGTTCTGAGCTATATCCTGCAACATTTCCCGGTCTTCAACGGTTAGTATGGGTGACGAGCCATTGGCAGGTTCACGGCTGAGCTGTTCGTTTGTTTTTCTAATTGGTGTAAGATTGGAGGATTTGACTGGTGACCTCATGACACTTCCGTAGCTGCCAGTTTTGGATTTGCTGACCAAATGGTGAAGCCACGTAACAAGTTCAAGAATATACAATTCTGTTTTTTCCTTGTCTGCATGGTGTAGTGTCTCGATCCGAATAACATCCATCTGTGTTGGCTTCCTGTTTAAATCAGATCTGTATACAAGAATTGACTTCATTAATTCCAGCATATCAGCTTAAATCTATAAACAGAAAATAGAGAAAACGGGAGGAAAACTAACAAATATAGTATTTTATATTACCCTGCATTTGCCCACTCTCCAACCCAACCAAAACCATGATGAGCTCTGATTTAGATTATTTGCAACCATTGTGAAAAAAGTAATGGTTAGACTGTGATGGAAGTACATTTATGAGAAAACATAAGAAGGTTAGATTTCACAAATTCGCCATCTTACTTTGCTGTGTTTGATGCAATTGGAACAAGCCAGTGCAGAGTTTTCTCCATCTCCGTTTTGATATCTGTAATAGTAAGCTGCAGAAAAGTAAGATTTAAGGATGATAGAAAAAGTTACAGGATGTTTTACTAACTTAATTCAATGTATTATTTAGCCCAGGAAAAAGGAAGCCAATAATCATCTTATCTAAGTTCAGTTTCTCTTTTTCGTCCGGTAATTATACTTACATGCACAAACACACATTTAACAATTATCATTCATAGTACAAGAGATTAATGATTTAGGGTATACCTCTTCATTGACATGAATTGATTGTAATTTGGAGCGCAAAGCTAGTTTTATGCTGGGTGGCAGATTCTGGTATAAATTGTCCCTTGTACTTGGAGGAATAGAAGTTGATCGAGCTACCTGATTGCATTAAAACTGACTCAATATAATTTTTTTTGAACATTTAGAAGAGAGCTTACGAGATATATTTTATTTGATTATAAGAGGAAAGTCAAATTAATTAAATTAAATCAACCATAAGACGTCATCATTCATGTGAACTTCATCAAAAGAAAGGAATCTGCATTACGAGATACAAGACAGTGACCAGAGAAAATATACTCACAAGAGTATCAATTTGCAGAATAATATTTGCATAATGCAAAGAAAGACCAGCAGGTCCCAGCTTTTGATGATTGTTCACAGTTCCCTTCAAAGGTTTATCATTGTCTGCATTAGAAGCACAATCAAACATCATAACCAAGTACCAACTCTTGAACTCTTATTTATACGTGCTTCTTGCATGCGAACCACTACACATGTTACAACAGTAGGAATAGGATATATTTTGGGATGATGCAAGTCGGCATATACAATGAGGTATGAATCACATGTGGTATGGAAGACGAGGTTGAATATGCATAAGACTTCAATAAATGCATACATACCAGCACTGCCAAATTCACTGTGTATCTCCAGATACAAAAAATGGACAATATCTACAAGCTTCTCCATCACCTGTAGTACAAACCTTTAGATTGGTGAACTGCAATTTTTACCAGTTCATTTTATCAAAGTCTTCATGTAATTCACAAAAAAAAAAAAATCCATTATGTCAGTTATTATATGGTCAGTGAAGTGCAAAATATAGCTAGAACAGGATAACCCTGAAAGTTTTTTTTTTTTCCTTCTTAACAGTGATAAACATTGGAACAAATTTGAGAAGTTTCAAGAATATAGAAACTCATTAATTGATGGAAGTATATATCACTAGAAAGATAAGTAAAGCTACTATACCTCTTCCAAACTCCTGGACCAAAGTGACTTTTTCTTTAGCATTTTAACTTGTTTTCTTTGGCTTTTTAGTTCTGCCCTCAAGATGGCAAGGCTATCACCTGTCCAGAGAAAGATATATTAATGAATAATTTAGATTACATACAGTATCAAGTTCATTCAGTTCAATTAGTAGATCCAGACCATGACTTAAAAAATTATCTAAAAAGGATGAATTTCAAATTCACAAATCACAACATTAAAATAAAATTATCAACACAAGTATATAATCCTCAGCAGACTCGAGATTTTAGAAGAACTAAGAAAGTCCCTGATTGTAATACTGCATATTAGATATGGAGCTTCTTTTTTCCCTCAAAAGAACCAACGTTAACCAAACTAAAACAAGTAAAATGAAAAATAATAGTAATCCTATGTTATTTTCTTTTTAAATCGTTTATTCAAGCAATTAAGAACTGAACAAAAGTCAACAAACTACCTAAAACAGGTAGAAACAAAAGGAAGACAACAATCACATGTGTTAATTAACACTCCTATATCTTCATATTTATAAATAATTAAACAATCGTACGACAAATGTTTGAGTAGCACTGATGTATTAAGCAGTTAATAAAAATTAACTCGCAAAGATCTACATGACAGAAATGTTAGTAGTGAAACAGTAATACATTTTCATAATCAGAAACATGTCTCTTGATCAACTATACACTACTCTCACAAAACACCTTGAGCACATGACCACTTGCTGGCATGGAGCAGCTACATAGTAAATTTACTATGTATAGCTTGAACTGCCCATAGTAGACTTTCAAGACAATTCCCCGTAGCTTTTGCCCATTTTTTCAAATAGTGTATACACATCATACCATTCCAAGTTCAGCAGAAGTTTACGACATTCATCCCCAAATAATTTATAACAATTTAATTTCATCACTGAATTTACTTTGGATTAATTATCAAATGTCATATATTATGTAGCTTTTCTGTTTGGAAGCAAAACTATCATAACTGAACTAAAAGTTAGAACTGGGAAACGTAAGAAAAAGGGAATATGAAAGAAAATAAAAGTCACCTTTCTGTGTGGAGGCAGAACTATCCTCTGCACGCTTACGCTGATAGTCTTGTTCAAATCTGTCCAATGCATGCAGCTCATGGTACAAGTCCTATGACCCAAAGAAAATTAATGTTTCTCTTAACATTTGGAATACGTACAAGCCAATACTAATCTCACAATAATTCACATATGATTGCCCACAGTCAACATTATAGACTGCCTTTACGGCACATTGCAAGAAATATTAATATATTTCAGCAGCCAAAAAACTGCTTTGGTAAGTTGCTGCAAGAGAAAGTGGGATTAGAGGAGTTTATTTGTATCTTGGAGGCTACATAAATGCTTAAACAAACCAAATTTGCGAAAGACTTTTCCTGAGGGGAGCTTACTGTAAGAGTACTCACAAGGTGATTGACTAGTAACAAAACCAAATTTGTAACAGGCTTTTCCTGCGGTGGGTGGGTGGGGGGAAGGATGCTTGACTGTAAGAATCCACAGGTGGACACGATAGACTCACAAGGTTCAAGACTAGTAACAAATAATGGGTTCCTGAAAGTAATTCTGAACAATCGGTTTTTGAAAGATTCTCAACTCTCAAGTCATCTTGGAGGAATGATGGTAATTTCACCCGAGACTTCACTTGCTACCTTGTCACACTCATTCATTTCTATTTCACTTCATCTTAATTGTAGCTCTAGTCTAAGTTAATTCAGTGAATATTACTAAGGAAAATTCGTTTTTCAATACTTCAACTTCAGTCTTATTTTAAAATGTATCGTTCAAAACAGCAGCGGTGATAAAAAAAATCCAATATAGCATGATCTGTTAATACAGATAAAATCATAGACTGGACTGTACATGATACAATAAACAAAGAGGGAATATCTGTGTGTTTCTGCTAGATACTTACGGCTGTATGTTGAACCATTGTCATTAATTGATTCATCACTGATTCGGCCTCATCCTTCAATTGATTTTGAGGGGTAAGTTCTCTGCTAATTCTAACAAATGAAACAATATGTGTGTCAGTAAGGAATGAATATGCATAGTGTACTCAAATTTAAAATAACAGATAAAGAGGCATCCAAATTACTTCTCAAAATAGCGATCGAGGTTGTGCCATTGTGGGTCCTTACAACGATTTCCAAAACGAACAACTTCTCCAGAAAAAACTCCTAATTCTTCCCTGCTTATGGACAATTCAATACATCATCAGAAGTAGACCTTAAATAAATTAAACAGTATAATGTTGACTACTTAAAAATAGATCATTCAACAAGCCATTTGATTAGTTTTATCGACCTCTTGTCAGCAGCAACTGTTCGTAGAAGCTCATCCGTATCCTTTGATACTAGATGTTGCACACCTTCTGAAGGAAGCACCACGTCTTTTAAATGTTTTACATTTTGTTCAGAAAGGGACATCATAAGACTGGAACCCTTGACAACTGTATTTGCAACCTCAAAAGCCAATATTCCAATATCATTTCCTTTGGTAGCTACTCCAGAAATAAATCCACTGTTAGCATTCAAATTCGTCATGCTGCTGCCAAGTGTATCTAAGACCTCCACTGCCTTCCCAATCCCAAAAGTACCAGCTCGGCCTATGCGTGAGCTCACCTCTGAAACCTATAAAATTTGTAAACCAAGCAATGAAGTGCAACACTAAATTTTCCTCCACAGAAGCGTGCAACAGCAAAATAAGTAGATAGAGCACTATATATCTTTAGAATCAATGGTGATGTGAATATAGAGAGAACAAGAATTCACCTATTGAAAGTGATGGAGGGAACTACAAAGCACAAACAACACCTCATTCCATTAGAATATTGACACAGTAGTTTTCTACTCTAACATTTATGATTCAAATTTCTATAAAAGCTGAGACAATGCATGCACATCATCATGATTCATGAATCTAATTCAGCACATCTATGGCAGACACAAAACATGCAATCATCATTAAAAGAGATAAAAGTTAAATCAAACTCTTTCTTCATCCGAATCGCATCATCACAAAAAAGGAGCCACTTGGTTGATGAGGAACACCAGATTCACCATACTTAACTCAACTAGCAGATCGTTGAAAACAAACAGCAAGAGATGGAAGAGAAGGTGAATATTGGACCAACCTTGGCGACAGCAGCTTGAGTAGACCTGACTGATCTAGATTTATGAGCGAACCGAGGAATACCGTCGTAGAAGTCCTCCTGGCTGACCTCGCCGCCGCCGCGGGCGGCCTCCTCCGGCAACTGCCGGTCGTCCGTGACCTCTCCGACCTCCCGGTGGGCGTTGGCATTGGCGTTGTCGCTGTACAAGCCCCTTTCCGGAGTAGGAGACTTGGAGCAAAGCCCTCCCATGGAGAAATTGCTAGTCAGATGGCATGAATGGAAATGGAAAAATTGGTTGAATAGCGTGAAAAGGGCGGAGATGTAGAGGAAAATGGAATCCAGGAAATGTATAGGGAATTGGGAATGAGGATTTCGATAGAGAAAGCTATGAAATCAAACTCCACCTTCTTCTTCTTCTTCTTCTTCTTCTTCTTCTTCTTCTTCTTGTTTCACTGTAATGGTTATGGGAAGCTAGAGAAAATCACTGTAATGGTTATGGGTGTGGAGCGTGGTTGCTTGCTTCAGCTGACTACCGGATTGACCAAGAACTGGTCAACGTTCGTTGACTTTTTGTACCTTTCTTGATGTGATAATATGATTTGGTGGCTTGGCTTTTTGTTTGTCTCAATCTAAGTTCAAATACGTGTCTGAGTCGTGTCCCGAGTCCAGCTCAACTCACACATATCAGGTGGGCCGTTCTGAATTCAAGTTAAGCCCCAAATTCTAAAGACAATACTTTTTTTGGAATAAAAAAAAAAACAAGATAATTATTTTCGGTGTTAAATAGTTCCAGACCTTATGGATTATTTCTTGAGTTGGACTTTAATTGAGATTTACACTTATTCTGATTTTTGAACTTTTTGGTTTTTGTAAATTAGTTCACATAACCTGTTGTATCATGTTGTTATTGTATCGTCAGACTTCTCTACCACGTTGACACGTCACATTAGCTCGAGTGTCCACGTCAAATAAATGAAGAAAGGCTTAAACGGAGCGTTCTAAGCTTACGATATTGAGCATCAAACAGAAACCAAATAAGCAAAATTAATCAAGTATGCTAGAGAAAACCAAGTAGAACATGTAATCAGCTCAACTAGATCCAAAATAATCTCAATTCTCAATCTTTCTCCTAGGAAACAAAAAGAAAATCTACTAGAAGAAAACAACCAGATGACGGACTATTTTCCACTTATTCCATATGTTAATTTTGACATCCACGTTAACTACGTGACAACTGTTTTATTCCCCATCACCATTACTCGCTTAAGCAGTTAAAGAGATCGGAGAATAAAATAGTCCCCATGCGAGAGAGAAAAACAGGTGTATGAATGAATACAAATCTATCTACCTATATATATTTTGTAGTATTGGGTCTCAATTATTCTATGAATAATAAATGGAGAAATAGTGATCCCCCAAAAGTTGGCTTGTCTACAATAGGTAGGACTGGCTGCGGCTGGTAGGTACACAAATTTACCTTCTCACACCACATGTCATCACAATAATTACAACAACGACCACTCTCTGTTTTCACTTTCCACACACCACACACAAGACCAGACCAAACCAAAACCAAATCAACGCTACGCAAGCGCTTTCTTCATTTTCTACAGTAAAATTTCAATTCAATTCACAAACCCAGCAACAACAACAACAACAATCTCACCTTCTCTTCTCCTCTCTCGCTCTGCTCTCTGTTCTTGGTCAACCACATTTCCAGAACCAATTTTCTCTCCTCTCTCAATCATCTCCATCTCTATTCTTCTCCATCTGCTGATGATTCCAATCCAATTACCGGTCTCTGCAACCCCCACCACCGGAGCTCCGACCTAGAACCAGATGTACTCCAGCAATCTCAAGGGCTTCATTCTCGCCGTCGTCTCCAGCGCCTTCATTGGCTCCAGCTTCATCATCAAGAAAAAGGGTCTCAAGCGTGCCGGCGCCAACGGCCTTCGCGCTGGTTCGTATCGAAATTGTCAATTTTTCACTTTCTGTTGCATTTCTCAGATTCAGACCTAATCTTGTGCCCTCTCCATTGAGCTTTGCTAGGTGTTGGAGGGTACGGTTATCTGTTGGAGCCATTATGGTGGATCGGCATGATTACAAGTGAGTCTTAATTTCTTGCTCTTTTCGCCGTCGACCCAATATGCTTTTTTCGGTTAATTTTGTTGGGTCGATCCCAGAATTGGGAATTTGTTAATGTGGTGTATTTTGGGATCGTATGACAGTGATTGTTGGAGAGATAGCCAATTTCGTGGCTTACATTTATGCTCCTGCTGTGCTTGTGACTCCACTCGGTGCATTAAGTATAATTGTTAGGTAAACTTAGTTTCCTATGATGGATTTAAAGTTTTTTTTCTCTCCGAATGTGTGTTTTTGAACAAGAATTCATAATGCTGTGTGTGATGTGTGTGGGAACCTGTATTGGTATTTGGTAGTGCTGTGCTGGCGCATTTCATGTTGGATGAGAAGCTGCAGAAGATGGGGATGTTGGGGTGTCTTATATGTGTTGTTGGCTCAACAATGATTGTGCTTCATGCACCTGAAGAGCGTGCTATCACTTCAGTGGAAGAAATCTGGAGTTTAGCCATTCAACCTGGTATGCTACTGAAAATTGTATACTTTTGCTGATTGCTTGTCATCTCTTGATTTTTCTTGTTATTAATTACCTTTCTTTTTGTGGCTAGCATTTTTGTTGTATACAGCTTCAGTGATAGCTGTAGCTTTAGTGCTGATACTGTATTGTGCCCCACGCTATGGCCAGACCAACATAATGATTTACATTGGAATCTGCTCTATAATTGGATCATTAACGGTCGGTAAACAGTACCTTGAAAGATACATGCCTTCACATTTTTTAGTCTCATGAAACTGGTTTTTTGTTTTGGCACTGTTGATGCTCTAAACCTAAAATGAGTTAGTAATTTTGATTCTTATTTTAGTAACTAATTAGTTGGTCCTTGTATGCAGGTTATGAGCATAAAAGCCATTGGAATTGCAATACAACTCACATTGGAGGGCATAAATCAAGCCACATATTTCCAGACATGGATCTTTGCAATGGTTGCGGTCACTTGTATAATCATGCAGTTAAACTATTTAAACATGGTCAGTATTACATAACACACCTTCCCAAAAATATTTCATGATGTCATAATCTAGGTGCAGTCCCTCTGTTACATGTTATGCTCTCATGAAAATGCAGTGAGGAATAGTCCTCTTCAGGTGGAGTGCAATGGACTATATTCTTCTTTCAATACCTTTAACTATGTTTCCAGTTTGGTGCATTGAGGGAATGAGGGTTCAATCCTGGACCTATCTCTAGTATATGTTAAGAAAGATAATTTCAAACTTTCATAGACTTCTGATAGACAAACTGATTCAAGAAAGATTGATTTATTTGGCTGTAGATGTAGAAAACCATGTGTAACTATGGAAAAATGTTGGTGATCTGTTGAAAGGATTAATGAATATATTCTGTGGTAGCTGCAGTACGTAAAGGAACACCTTCTGTTGATCTCATGATATTCTATATTTTTTTTCGTGTGTTTACGGTTTTATTATACTTGCATTAATTTTTACTCTGCAATTTTTGGTTATTATCTTATGCCCCTAGAGGATAGAATCAGTTTGACTGTGCATGAATGCTCCCTTGGAAGACTTCTAAACAGCCATTCCCACGTGAAGACCTTATAATAGTTAATTTGGCAGACATAAATTGCACCTTACGAAACAGACTGAAGGATTTTAGCACTCAAACTGTCAGAAACAGAAATATTATCATGTACCTTTAGATGAACAAGTATCCACAAAAGTCAAAAGACAGAATCATTTATTTTTCTTTTTCACGTGGAAATGTGGTTAATACAAGTTACAAATATGCAGCTGATACATGCATGATTGACCACAATGTTTTCCTTTTTCTTTTGCCTTTTTCTTTTTTCATTTTGTCATTATAAAGTTTTTTAACAGTGCATTCGACCTGCACTTGGCTTACTTAGGATAATACGAAGGGAGATATCTGGTGATCCTTATAGGTCCTTGGTCTGTGACTTATTTTGGGCTAAGCTACTTCAATTTTCACAGAACAAATCCATCTCACTAGTAGCACTTAGAATTTGATTAGCATTAATTAGATTCAGTGTGTGGATGCTTCCTGCACTAAACCAGGTTGATTATAACTTCGACGAGTGTATGCTTCTTGTGTTGATCAGGAACAAGTTCTTGTAATTTGCAGGAACCAATAGTTCTTAATATTGTCTGTACACTTCAGAAGTTGAATTTCTTGTCCTTTTGCTTTGAATGTAGGTCTGGGTGTAGTTTCAACTGGTTGCTGTTAGGAGTTTGTAGTCATGTGATTTTTTAACTAAAGTTGGTCAAATTGGGATTGCAGAGTTAAAATTTTGAATACACCAACCTTTGCTTGAAAACTAGTCAGTGTTTTTTAAGTTTATACATCCTTGGTCTGCAGAACATCTAGTGTACAAAAGATGGAATTTTGATGTTACCTAGCAAACCTGGGGAAATATTCTTCTGTTGCTATTGTTGCAAGGGGAAGTTCAATCTTGAGTATCATGTATTGTGTGTGTGCGCGCGTGTGTGCTTGCATGCACACATCAACTACATCTGATTCCTAGTCTATGTATAAGTGGAAAGGTCGAGCTAAAACCACAAATCCTATGAGAATGGGAATGAGAATATATTCATCTTCTTTGTGTCTACAAGCATGCCATAAAAAAATAACGAAAGAAAAGCACGCCATAATGTCTCACATCTTAAAGCATCCAACAAATTGGGAATGCTATTTTCTTTCTTTTTTTTATTTGGACTAATGAAAATGGGCTTATGTGAGGGAGCGGGAATGGGAATGAAAAAAAGGAGAATACATCCTCCGTAATTTACTCAAAAAAAGAAAGAAGAGATTATTCCTATACTTGATCCCCCCCC